>JAVFBZ010156221.1:0-10411 GCA_032466195.1 Katharina tunicata | reverse complement strand
TTATTTTTGGTGTCTATTATAAGCTATAAGTTTGGATTTGTTTGTTTCTTTGATATGGGTTTTACACTGTACTGTCTTATAAAGGTTATTTTTGGTGTCTATTATAAGCTATAAGTTTGGATTTGTTTGTTTCTTTGATATGGGTTTTACACTGTACTGTCTTATAAAGGTTATTTTACTCATGACAGCACTGCCAGGCCAATTGGTGAGGTAACCATACTCAACCTCAATTACAAAGAAAGGACAGTATAGCAAATAGCTAGAATGCCACAACAAATTTGATTCCTAAAACTCATTAGAATAGAAAGCCTGGTGCAGGGGGAGCTATTGACAAGCACCTGTTGAAAAAAACATCAACCTCAATTACAAAGAAAGGACTGTATAGCAAATAGAATGACACAACAAATTTGATTCCTAACATTCATTAGAATAGAAAGCCTGGTTCAGGGGGAGCTATTGTCAAGCACCAGTTGTTATTTTGGACAGAACAAATTTTAAGTGAACTTACTTGAAGTCTTCCGACCTGAGCAATTCTGTATAATACATGACCTTTGATTTGTGTGCGCTTAGTGAGAAATCAAAGGAAGCCTTAGCTGAGTCAAAGTATTTCCACTGCAAGATGTACGATCCTGCTTGGGCAGTAACATGAGATCCCTAGAAACAAACAAGTCAATAAATCAAAACCAATAAGTCAAAACTGTATTCAAATTCAACAAAAACTTCAACAAATGCCCTAAAATACTTATTATAGAATGTCAAACTGTAACATTTGGGAATTATAACCATCATGCTAGTATTGCCATCCATCAAACGACTTTAAAAATTAAGATAAACATGCATATTAACTTTACAGAGTCAGAAATACTTTGTGGAATCAGAAACAAGAGCTTAATAATGATACGGTTTTGTAATCTTACATTTCCAATGAATGCATATTGTGCAACTTGCATTGCTACAGTGATGAAAAATTTGGTCCAAAATAATTGCACATTCCAGTGATTTTAAAAAATTCTACTTTTTAAAATGAGTTTATCAGGAGTACACCATTAATATCTTTAAAAACTTCCATCTGAAATATATGCTAGACCCCACCGGTGTTAATTCTTTACAAATATCATTTGTCAGTTTTACCGGAACCAAATACTCTTTATTGTGTATGAAGGTCTAAAGCAATAGCAAACGCAAAATAAATTGTTGAGCTTACTTGAACACTGTCTCCATCTTGACATATGTGTGGAGGTTCTACAATACTCAGGTCGACACCCACTTGCATGGAGCGGTCGATGTACTGCACAGATCCCACCCCTGCCACCGCCCCATGGACGTGGTGTGTGTGCTGAGAGGAGGAGGAGAGCGGGTGACGACACCGAAACACCGTGAATGTCACGGCACCTTTAAGAATATCAAAGTCCCAGGTTATCACAGAGTTCTTCTGGGGCACTTGAACAAGAACCTGAAACAGTGAGAATTATAACACTACTACAATGTAACAATATATGCAAGCCTGTAAAAAACATCTTATTCAAGAACTGTAAAGGAAATCAATCTACATGCACAAATTGTAATTGAAATTTTGAGAACATGTTCTTAGAATGCCATATGGATATGCCCCATTTTAGACCAGTGTTAATGAACAGGTTTGTGTTAAAAACAGCACTAAACAGTGAACTACACTGATGTTAATAGCTTTGACAACTAAATTTTGTTTTTTTGTTTTGTTGATCTATAACACTTTTCTGAGTGCAGATATCACACTTTTTTCACTTTGAAGAAATGCCCGAACTTCACTGAGTTTGGTTTGGTGGTACAGTGTGACATAAGTCAGGCCCGTAACTTACAAGTGCTTCATTTAGACATGCTACAGTGAGAGAGAGACAGGAGGTGAAAGCCCAACTTACGTCAGAGGAAGATGGCGATTTCAAATAAAATTATTTACCTGCCGTTCCAATTGAGTTTGAATCTGAACCTGAAAGTTGATATATTATTTTTTATCCCCACCTTTATTTTAACTCTGTCAGCCTATTGCTTTAAAAAAAAAACGTCAAAGCTTTCATAACACAGCTGAATTGCTGAGTATCATTGCAGCACATTTGAGTAGCTGTAACTTACTTCATGAGGAAAGTCCTTAACACAGAGAGCTGTTTTATAAATGCTGTCAGCCAGTAGGGGTGGATCCTCGGGTGACTTGTCTCCTTCATCATCTCTCATATACTGGGTCTTGGGTACATGGCCCCCTTGAGGCACATCACACTAAAATCATAATGGTAAATATGCTGTTTAGACTGCAGTTTAACAGGGTAAATCAAGTTTAACAGGGTAAATCAATTGTGTTTAGTAATGGTTTTGCTCGAGCCTGCCACAAACTGTACCTTAGGTTGTTTCGCTCACAGGTAAGTGTGTCAGTCCAATGGGTGAAGTAAACCAGACACCAAATCTCTTTGCAGAAGAGAAGGATTCATTTTATGGTTAGAATGAGGCTTACTGTATACATTGTACTAACGGTGATTTCATTCAAGTGACAGAATCCCAAGCAAAATGGGTGAAGGAAACAGAAATCAAAGTCACTGGCAAGTGGCAAAAAGGAAAACATTCTGCTTGCATTGAATGCAATTAACTTCCTCATATCCCTCAGCTCAGTGATCTCCAAAGGACAGGACGTTTCTGCCAACCACCCTTCTGTTGTTCACGTTTATGGGGATTAGGCTAAATCAAAGTTGATTGCAAAAGGCTTGGTTGATTCAAACTTCTGATTATTCTTGACAACACTTCAATCAATTGATCAAGCTCATATGTACTTTTGCATATACAGAGACATCAAAAAGGTGAACTAAAATTATCCGGATAAGAAGTCTGGTTTGTTTAATGACCGACCAAATTTGACAGGTGAAAATAATTTGGTACTTCTACTTTTAGTATTGTAGTATTAAATCTACTTCTTAACTCCGTTCAAAGAAGTTATTAAATTTAAACTGTAACTGTACTGGTGGCTAACCAAGCAATAGGATTAGTATGTTAAATTTATACCTACTGGTATACTGGTACTATCTATATTGTTGAAGGGATGAATATCATTGGAATTAAAGGTAATTTGTTAACCTGCTATTGTGATTTGATGACATACAGGAGGCTTGTGTAACTTTAATTTTAAGCAATGCATCACCCAAATAATATTGCTCAGTTAGCCATGCACAATTGTAAAAGATGAACTTTTCAAGAAAATTAATTTATTTTGTGTTTTATAGATATTCTCACCTGACAAGTGCCCCCTAAAAAGTCAGGTATATAATCCTTGTCTATGAAGTCCACCAATCCTCCATGACCTTGGTAATTATTGCCACCATATATCATAAACTTTTTTCTTGTGTCTTCATCGATGAACGGGCTGACTAGCGTCCAGAGGACTGGAAACACTCGAGGGGCTCTGACAATTAACAGACGCCCCATTGTTTCCGGGTAATTGGCCTCTACGATTTCAATGATTCGCAACAAAGCGCTGATCCCTGGTCTCCATAAATGCCTCATACTTAAACCTTCTAGGTCTACAATGCAGGTACAAGCACTGGAAGAAAAAAGGAACATAAATGTCATTTACAGTTACACGCTTAAAAGCAACTGCAAACTATTTTTAAAGTTTGGGTTTTTTTAATTGGGGTTTGGTGCCATACTTTACTCATATGGCTGAAGGAAACTGTCAACAACGACATTGGAAACATAAGGACACCACAAAACTAAAAACAAGACTCCATAGACAAATCAGCTTCCTGAAGCTCCTTAGCTCAATGAGCACAATGATACAGGAAGTCCAACCAGCCACTCAAAGAAGACAACCCAGAAATGTTAAAGGGCCATAAACAAGACAATACGATTCAGCTTCCAGAGGCCTCTTACATGTAGTTCCGAGAGCACCAGGGCAAAGGAAGCTATCACCTTACAACCCACAGTCATCTTAAGAATAGCTCAAGATCCAAACTTTCAGAAAATAGCAATAATAAATAGTTTACACTTTATAATAGCAAAATATTTAAGTTTGGAAAATTTGTAAACCTTTCAAATTTCTGGATGTTTTACATACTTTTGTAAAGAGTATACTTTTGAAAATAACTGTCATTCTCTGAGGCTATGAAAACTGATTTTACCTAACAGGGTGTCCAGACTGCGATGTGGCTTCTTCTGCTTTTCTTAATCCTTCCTCATTCACACATAATACCTGGAAATCAATCAATAACATAGTGGTTTACTCTTAGTTATTAACACCCAACAAAGTACATGTGCTCAAAGGTTCTGCATCGTATATGGCATGTCCCAGTTGGGTTGTCATTTAATACCAGAAGATCCATGTCTCTCGAACTGTAGTTACTGAATAGGTGCAGTTTTTCACTCATTCCTAAAGTTCTTTAGTGGATTTCAAATATATATTGGTTAATGTGAATTGTTTTGCAGTTTTATACACACAAAACATGCTGCCCTTAGCCACAGGGCTTTAAAATATATACATGTAAGATAGAAGTGAACTTTACCTTCAATGCAGTGTGTTTGAGTGTGACAAAGACCTGGTAAAAATTCTAAACTTACATGTTTCAATATGGTTTCTTCACCAACTGTTCTCATTAACCCCTTAACATCCATCTGACCAAGTCTCAGGATATATAATGGCCGGCCATCTGTAATATGTATTAAAATCATTATATTTCTGCATAATAGTGGTTAAATCAGTAAAGCTTAATTTTTTTAAATTTATATATTCTTTAGAAAGTTTGGGAATGATACACATTGTTTGCAACAGTTTCAGATATGCGATATTGATTGATTGATTGATTAATTTGTATTTAATGTCATGGTAAAAAGTACAGATTACACCAAGAGTAAGCAGCGACTGTTAACAGTATTAATTATTTGAAGTCACTTCAAGAGTTAGCTCCGTTGGAAAGAAAATGTTCCTCCATTGCTTAGTATCACAGCACCCATGTAAGCTTGAAATACTGTTTTTAGCAAGAGGTCTTCAGACATGTGCAGAAGCTGAATCAATGTTACAGCCAAAGGCCACTGTTCAACTTTGGATGGGTAATATCAACTTTTGACAGTCAAACATTAAACTTACATGGAAAAAGCAAACAAATAAAACCCTAAACCCCAAAACTTGTGTTTATAAATATTTAACCATAGCAACCCAGGTAAAGGGAGATACCATACAATAATATTCAAAATTAGAACCTTTGGGGGGAAAATTTAAAAAAAGTAAACATAAAAAGTAACATATGGACGATGTATAAGTCACACCCATTTTTTTTAACCTGTAAGTGCAGAATTAATTTAATATTTTGTTCCAGGGGCTATCATGCCCAAACATTGACCTCTGACTGACCTTTATCCCAGTAGTGCCAGCCCCCAGGGTAGTAATCTTTGATAACAGGTGGAGGTTGATAACTCTCTAATAGATGATCTATGTTGTGTAGCTTCCTCCAGGCTAGGGAATGCACCAACATGTCACGACCTTTCTCCACGTTGAAATCACGAGCCCTCAAAAAACGTAGTATATGAGAATCCTTGGGAATCTGCCAAAACAGAAGCAATTTTAATTAAATTTTCAGTGAAAAGTAACCAAAAATATACCAGAAAATAATTGATTTCTTTGTTTGTTTGATTGGTGTTTAACCTTGTACTCAAGACTATTTCACCTATATGACGACGTCAGAAAATAATTGTAAGCTAAATGTACCTAAAATGCAACATGATGTACATATATATGGAAATTGCGGTTATTTGATATAAACATGAGCCCATTAACTTGCCTGATTGATTAATTGCTCAAGAGGTGTTATATGACGGATGTAAATTCCAACAGTAAGCAGCGACACAAACACTATTAAACAATGTGAAGGTCACTTATAGTGTTACATATAGCTTGGTTTGGAGAGATAATGTCCCTCCAGTGCTAAGTTTGACACATAAACGTAGGCTCAAAATACTGCCCTTAGACAGAGGACGCCAAATAAATTGCACTCATGAATAAGCAGATAAAAATACTTTCCTGCATTATTAAAAGTTGAGAAATGACAGTAAACATCTGGGGCCGATTGCTCAAAACAGTGTTAACTTTAAGCCTTTGTTGTACGACGTCACGTCAAAATGTACTTCATTTAAACCTGTGTTATCTTTTGAGCAACCCAGCCCAGACGGTTTTATCATATTTTTATATTTTGTCAGCAATCTTCTTAATATTGTAATTTTCATATCAAGGCACATTTACCTTTCCTTTATGAGTTTCTCGTAACCATTGTCTAAGTTGGACCAGTCCACTTTCCTGTACGGGGGTGAGTTCACCGAGGTATCTCTCAATATAATCCGATTCCAGTTTACCCCCTGTCTCTGTTCTGCATGTAATATCACTCGATGTAGATGCTAGAAAAAAAAAGAATTAAAATGTTTTGTAATTCTGGATTTAGAAACTTACTTAGATTTAATTTTTGGAGAATTTTCGGGGATTATCCTGAAATTGTGCATAAAAAGTGCTTATTTTATTTTCTTTACTGCTTAAACTTACATGTATGTAGTTGATAAATGTTATATTTAATTTTCAGTAATTATTTAGTCTGACATCGTAATTAAAAATTGTGCAAAATATTGATTTCTTAATGTTACTTAAATAACAAATAACAAAGACCTCCAACAAATTTGAGATGAGCATACACATTATTTCTTATATAAATTACTTTTGGGCGTACATACATATTAGTGCCACAAGGTATAATATGTCTCCTTCTACAAAAAACCTGCAGAATGGGTGCATTTAACATCATCACATACCTTCAAGTTTGACAGTATTAGTTAGCGGGCTGATTGTAGCTGCGGTGGCGCCCAGGTTCATACTGGCGGCACTGCCACAGAGACTGACCACGCTGTCAGAACGACTCCGTAATCCACTGTCCTGTGACGGCGCATCCTCCACCGCTAACGTTGGTGCTTTGTTAAGCTCGGACCATGTTGGAATACGGTTGATACCCTGACTCAGCAATTCATTAATGTAAAACTCTATTACTTCCTTACCCTGGAAAATATAAATCAGCACGTTAAAAACATTAAACATTGAAGTTTATCTTAATTACTTGACATTCATAATAATAAGGATAACTGCTTGAGGTTTAAATCCATGGGGTTTCCGTGGTGGAGTGGTCAAGAGTGTACGCTCGTGATCCACAGATCCCCCTCACCTCTGAGTTCAAACACTCGCTCGGACTGAATGTGGGTTGGTCTTCGAGCTAGTGGGTAGTGGGTTTTCTGGGTTCTACCCAGTTTTCCTCCCACAATAAAAGGCTATGGTCCTGTTGATCTAACATCAGAAATAATTAAGATTATTTCACTCATATGACAGCATGCCAATGGGTGAAGAAAACCCTTCCTCAACAAAGGCAAAAGACAAGGACGCCACAAAACCGGACACTTTAGGTAACTACTTGGCTACCTGATTCTCCTTATCTCAGAGAACACCAGGGCACAGAAACCTAGCTCCAGACAAACACCCGCTAATAGTTAACAGATTTTTCCCCCAATACTCTTTGTTTACTATGTGACACCAGAGCATTAAACTTAATTGGCCGCGTCAGGCCCTTCGTTTTTATCAAATGACGACAGTTCGGTAAAGACCCAGCATATAACTTGGGGAAAACAATGGAAAAACCCTTTTTCTAGATGTTATGAAAAGAAAGCTGAATACAAAGCTTTTCTTCAACTAAGTGAGGTACCATTTTAAATGTGAAACTGTTTGTTGAGACAGCTGGATGTCAAAGACTGAAGGAGAACAGTAATCCTTTGAATACCCCCCTTCTTGGAACGAACGGTAGCAGCCTAATTATTAGACTGTTGATTTGAGTTTTACACCTAAAGGTTATTTCACTCAGATGAGGCGTCTGTCAAACAGGCGTAGGGAACTGCCTTGTGACCTCACAGGCCACAAGCAGACCATACAGGACTATTGCTAGATGCAAAGCAGGACACCACAACAATTTGGGTTCCAAAACATACCCATTATCTCGGTGAGCACGTGGGCACAGGAGTCCCTTGCTCAACTACACTCTTACTAATTGAAATCCCAATGTCTTACTTTAAATCTTAATTGGATTTTTCTAGTATTTGGAGAAAGGAAATTGCTCTACCGCTTACCTTCTTAATGTTGTGAGTATATTGTTTCATGGCTATTTTTTCCACCGTACTTTCAAAACCAAAAAAAGATTTAATATCCAAGCTGGCATCTTGTTCAAAGCAAGTCCACTGGGAGTTCTCAGGGTGAACCTGTAACATGGAAAAAACTAAATTTGGGAACCACTTCTACATACATGTATTACTGAAATGTTATTATGCAAACATATTTGCAGTTTTTGTTCTTCCTTGAGACACTCAATAAATAGCACAACATAAATAATATACAATGCACTGTGTGCACACTGATTATAATTACATCTTGCCTAAATTGACATTATTGCTTGGTCCGATTTCAATCAGTTTACCCTAAATCCTCAACAAATTCGACCTTAAGGGCACTAGTTTTAAGTAATGTATTGAATTTATCAATGTGAATTTGGAAATTAAACTTATATTTTCTGGTAGCTTCAAGTCTGAACTTCATAAAAATTCAAATATTGTTTTTCCTCCACTTCTTAGCCTTTGACTAACATGAACATGTAGTATGTTAAGTGGTATAGGGGTCGAATTTGTTGAGCATTTAGGGTAATGTTAAAATTTCATGTAAACCGACATCTTTAATATCTGACTGACAGACCAGTTTTCCCAACTCCATGCCTTGTCAGTTTACACAATCTGTCAGTGTCTGTATTACTTATTAAATAAAAGTGGTGTCATACTCAAGGATATTTCATTTATATGACAGCTTCACTTGAAAACTGAGAAGAAACCTCGTAAACCACCCGACGACAACATGCACAATACATTTACAGGACAAAAAACATAGATCACAAACACATCAGCTTCCTGAAGTTCCCAAGAAAGATCCACATTTTGCATTGTTACATTTAAATGAATGTGCTTAGCAGATCTAATGATGTAAACAGTTATGTTAAAAGAAAAATCAGAAATTATTTTTGTTTCATTCTAAGTGATGAAAAGTGTTTCTTGACAAGGTTATTTTAAGTACATGTACATGTATCTGTAGTAACCATTCTGTAATTAGTAAACATTATAAAATCAACATGCAATCATACATGTACCGGTATTTCATTTATTGGGTCCATATCATACATATTACTATGATTAAAAATAATACACCATAAATAAATGTATAAGGAAGTAATTAACTGTATCAATTATTCACAGCTGACTGTACATATCCTATGCAAGAAAATTTATGAATACGAAAGCCTGTTTGGTGTTATTACTTCTTATGGAATTTTCTACAGAAATAGAATATATTACTCCTACTTGTGATAATTGGAACTATACGCAAATAAATATAATTTCTATATTTCTTTGTGTGCTATTTAACACAATTTACATTGTTTGACATTCACACATCTTATGCCCCAAAAAATGTCCCCTAAATTTGATTTGTGTTTAGGAGCCTAAGGGAGTCCAGATTCAGCAGATTGAGATAAAAACAAGAGCATAGATTTATGAAAATAAACAAAGAATAGTGTTATCTCTTGTCTCTGTTATCTGTGTAGACCATTAAAACACGGTAAACAGCAAATCAAAAAAATTCAAAACTATACTGTATGATAAAGAAAAAGCCATTTTCTGGGGTAATACCAGCGAGTATTCTGGAAAGAAAAGCCCAATATTATAGGAAGGATGCTTAGCAACCAATGATGAATTAACTGTCATACATGTAGTTGCTATGAATAAATAAAGATGAAGAATCTCAAATTGTTGTGTTAGAGCCTTATCACTGTCTTGACTGCTGTGCAGAGATACAAATACAGCATCTGGAATGTTTCTATAGCAAGAGGTTGAAGAGAAAATGACGAGTTGGAAAAGAAATCAGCTGCTTAATGAAGTTACACATGTACATGTACCAGAATGTCTTCATACTTGCTACTTCGTTAAGCTGCCAGTGAGAACCTTGATTTGTGCACATTTATTTATACTGGGAAGTAAAATTTGATATCCACACCTAATTATTCAACTACATCCGTTTGGAATATTTGACATAAAAAACAGTTTGAACGACAGTAGCATGCTAGTAAGAGATTTTCCAGTTCTGCCTCTATCAATATTTTTTAGTTTTCTTTCAGTAATAGCATATGGCATTCTTCAGATAAAAGTAACTAACCAATATTTGTTTGAAGGATGGAACTGTAAGTTTACAAGAACAATATAGCCATACATAAGATAAGGTACCAGAACAATATAGCCATACGTAAGATAAGGTACCAGAACAATATAGCCATAAGTAAGATAAGGT
>JAVFBZ010156210.1:5537-18468 GCA_032466195.1 Katharina tunicata | reverse complement strand
ACATGTCTAACTGGGACATGGTTAAGGGAACAAAGCATGGAGTCAAGTTTACATGTCTAACTGGGACATGGTTAAGGGAACAAATCATGGAGTCAAGTTTACATGTCTAACTGGGACATGGTTAAGGGAACAAAACATAGAGTCAAGTTTACATGTCTAACCGGGACATGGTAAAGGGGTCACATGATCCTGTGCGCATAAAACACTGAATCCAAAAGCCTTTAATTTACCCCAAATAAAATTTAGGAAAAAATCGAACAAAAAAAGACACAAAAATTATATCATTTTTAAGAAGTATTAGAGCAAAGAGAAAGAGGACGACGTTATAGAATTTATATTGACTTTACCCATTTTAGGTTTATTTCGATGATGTATCTTCAACGACAATCAGAAGGTTTTTTTCTGTGGAGAAAAATTTGACAAGCATATTAACAGGCAAGAAGCCAATTGATTTTAACGAACCCACTGCTAACCGTTAAGTGCATGGTTTTCGAAGAACTGCTTTCATCGGAATCACCAAAGTTGACTTCCGGAAGTTGCTACTGGACATTATAGTATTTATGAAAAAAGATTTATAATTTCTCGAAGCTCCCATATAGATCATTAACAAGGAATGATCTGAAATGCAGGTTGCTGAATGCAGGCAGAGAGAAGATCCCGAATGACACCGGTGAAAAATACAACAGATTTTTATTTGATGTTTTAGCACATAATCAATTCGAAGCACCAAAGTTCTAATCACCAACATTCAACGAAGACACCTTGTCAAATAAGAATAAAATGCAGAATACTATCTTAAAGACTTTACACAATGATATAAAGTCTGTCTGGGCAAGCGGCTCAGAATTGTTTATTAGTGAGAAGAAAAAAACCCAACTGTGACTAACTCCAACTTAGGAAACAAAGGAAGAAATCAATAATAAGTAGATCCATCTGACTATGAACCGTAGATTATTAACATTTACTGTGTCCAGTGCCCTCCGTCAGAATTTACCGTAAATGTCGTTATTGTTTAAGAAATCTGCGAAAATTGTGTTTATCTTTCTTTTAATTTCACTTTTCTTAAAGATACATTTGAGTTACCCATTCCAACTCGGTAACTCGACCAGGCCAAAAATTATTCTAGTTGATCATCATTCTGCGATCAATTATCTTCCGGTCAGTAAATCTTCATACGCCGTGTTGTGTCAAAAGTTACAGAATGCCACCTGCTGTCAAGAGGCTAAACATCTGGTATGTGTTATATTTCCAAGTGTATATCTCCTTTTCGCATTTCATAATTTCTGATATTTGCGTCTGAAAAAAATCAGAATTTATTACATGCATGGATCCATCGGCTAAACAATGGATGAGAACATTATCTCACCTTTCTCTTGCCGATTCGTAATATCAAAGGCAAAATGGAAATGAAGGCGAGACGATATTTTGATCTAATGTCACTAGGAATTGTTATTTGGTATTTGATATATTCATTCACCATTATATATTATACAAACAAAATAGACGGATTATTATCCATAGTATGGCTGGAATAAAGCCCTTAAGGGCTGGTTCTATCCCAAACGATATTCCATTATATTATACAAATTACAGCCACAGAATGGATATATAAAGTTATAGGATATAATAGGCCATACAATAGGAAGTGGCTTATATCTTAATTTTGAAATTATTGCATTTAATAAAATAAAACATAATAAAATAATGGATATGGAATTATAACTGTGGATTAAATTCAAATAAGTAGTTCTTTAATTTTGATTTGAAAAGAGAAGTTGAATAAATAACTCGAATAGATATTGGTAATTTATTCCATTCCCTGGGACTGACTGAACTGAATAAATGAAAAGAAAGATTAGTTTTAGAGATTGGCCTATGAAAGTCAAAACAAGACGTCTAGTAATGTGTGGATGAACAGGTAACAAGGTAATATGTTAAGGCAATATGAATTGTATCCAAGTTATGAAATAACTTATAAGATAAAACTAAGTTACTATAAAGAATAAGGAGTACAAGAAATAGGATTTGCAGTTTAGAAAATAAAGGTGCTGTATGATCCTAACGATGTGACTGACTTATCACATAAACCGCTCGTTTTGGGGTTAAACAGGAGATATTGTAAATGTGATTCGTAAGTATTATCCCACAAAGTAAAAACATAAATTAAATAAGGATAAGGGAGTTGTAAAGAATTAACAAAGATCTTTTATTTAAAGAATCTTTGACGTGACTGATGACACCAATGTGTCTAAATATATTTTTACCTATGAAGTCAATGTGAGTTCTCCAATTTTGTTTCTCATTTAAAAATATACCCCAAAATTTTAATTATTTTACACGTTGAACTTCAGTGATAGAAATCTTTACAATTGCTGATGTTTGTTTACTGTGTCTCAGGTTTGGTTCTATTAACATTAACTTTGTTTTCTTTATATTTAGAGAAAGCCGATTTGCGCTAAACCACGTATGGGATATATATTTTTGTATTGTTGATGAATTGATTACCCAAAGGTAATCCATGGTTTAATAAAAACAAAATTGTTTACAAAGGGAGACTAATAAATTGCGTTTGAATGTTTGCCAATTGTTTCATGGCTTCTCTCCCTTGAATCAAAGATGCCAAGTGTTGCCTCCTCGTATTTCCCGAGAAAATGACTTGGGTTACCGCCAAGTTTCTTTATCAGCATAAATACAGAGCGTAGAAGTCGTACACTTTCTCCGCAGATACAGTGCTGTCTAATTTATAGGTTAGCCCGATAGTAAGGCATACATCCTCGCCAATGGACGCGAGAAGGGCTGCTTGTGTTTACGTGGTATGTATAATGTGTTTTTATTGTTATATACTGACGTTTATTTGGTAATGTTGAGAATGTTATAAATTCATTATTACAGTTTTCGTTTTATGGTCTTTACAAATAAAGTATATTATTTCTGTATATGTATATTTGGCGTACATGGGACATATATAAGTGCAAGACATAACAAACGTATTTCGAAACGCATACGAATTATATTTTATCCAGTGAAAGTGTTCTATCTCTTCAAAGTGATATCGCTAACCTTCAGATATTACATTATGTAGACTTTCTCTCGCCGTTTTTCGTTCGGCAGTCGGGTGTTAACACCGCTGTTCTTTAACTGTGTGGCTGTATATAAGAACGCAGTTCCAGCTCTACCCGTTGAACTACCGTTAACCCTCTAGCTGGAATTAGGTATCCCTCAGAGTAACTCGAGTCGGGTGTAGGGGTCGCCACATAGGCTACTCCTAACAATAAACAATTGAGCTGTACTACGATGCGCAACTATCGCAGTTAATGAATGGAAATTTCCCCGACTTCATCATGGCATAGTTATTATACATTTGTGTATAGGTATTAACGTATATATAACGTGTATAAGTGGCATTAAGAAGCTGAGATATACAAAAACATAACTTTGATGGATTTTCAACTCCTGGGTTTATATGTTTAAATACGGTCTTGGCAACTAGACCGAAACGTCGCTTATCAAAATAATATGAAGTTGAAAATCCATCAAAGTTATGTTTTTGTATATAAAATAAGGACGAAGACCAGGCATTGGACATGATTTACTAACGGTAATACGTTTAAGTTAAAATGTAAAGAAAAACACACAGAGTAAATAGAATTACGTTGATTGTTCGATGTAAGGAATATTTTATTTTCATCCTGGTTTAACTGTTAAAACAAAGCACAAATAATGTACTGGATATCTGGTAATGGTGACTAATTGTTAGTTAAGTGATTGTGTAATCGTCTTGTCGTGTGATTGATTGGAACCGCAATCGTCGTATTTCTGCATTGACTGCCATTTATAAATTGATAAGCGTGTCATACATGATTATTCCCTTACAAGATTACTTAGTCGGTGTTGGATAGAAAACTCCCCCCCCCCCCCCCCACAAACACACACACATACACCCACCCACCCACCCACCCACCCACACAACCAATCCCGATCTCAGCATTTGTATACTTAAGATCGTCGAGAAAACGCAATATTTTATTCCTTTGTTTCACACTTGATGAAGGCGAACATAGCTACAAGTAATTTGAGGTTTTACGCCGTACGTTAGCTTATTTTACTAATGTGGTGGCGATGCCAGCAACATAGAAGGCGCCACAATACACTTACATGACGAAAAACCGGAAACCATAACAAATCGACTTCTAGACGCCTCTTAGCTCACAGAGGACCAGGGCATAGGAGCCACCCAATCACTTGCAAAGGAAAATTGAAAAGTTTACCCTAAAGTTTCCTTCAGCTTATAATAAGTTTACTTTTGGAGCGTTTGTTTTCACCTTGCTATTGTGTTGTGTTTTTTTTTTTTTTTAATTGTTTCCTTCAAATCTGACCATCTATTGAACATTATACTCTGTGTTGTTTAAAAGATTATAAAAATCTTTCAAATCGATACGATATCTTAACATTAACCTTACTCGCCGATAGGTTTATAATACCACAAGTGACTGAGGATACTGGTCTGAGAAGATAAATGTTAGTCTGTATATATCAAGTTCTTCCTTTTCTCTATGAGTTATTCGCTTTATAATTAGGAGGCGTGTCCTTCCACAAGTCACATCAAAATTTAGGCGGTAATCTGTGATTTGTTAGTTTTTTCTTTAACCTACTTTCTTTGCTGCTTTTTTTGTACAGAGGCCGAATCAAAGATTTCAAAATGTCGATGACAGATGTCATGGAAGACGTGGACTACAGATTGAAGAAGTTCAACAAGAACGAGGCTATTGATCGCCATCCCCTATTTATGACAGACAGCCATTTTATCTATCACCTCTGCTACGACGACCGTGGTCATCTTGTTTGCGCTAAAAATAAAAATGGCGATTCCGTCTGCTCGCCAAGGTGAGTTTTTGTTTCCAGTCTATTTAGGTCAAACATACGACTCCTGATTCAACTAAACGTGAATAATGCAGGTTTTTACTATGAAACGCAACGTTTGGGTAAATGTTATTAGGATATCAAATAAGTGTCTACGTAGCCTACTCTTCTGACTTTTTAGCGAGAGAGAGGGGAGCCTATCACTACAACATTTCACCCATTGCTTCAAACACAAACATTCAATACAGTATATGTCGTAGGATAAATTATGATTTTTCACGTTCAATCAAGAGAGAATATTTTTAAGCTTTTCGGCACGAAGAGACTTACAGTACCTGATCATATTACCGAGCAAAATTAATTAATCGACACAGCTTAATGTTCGTGTTCCTGCTTTTAGATATTTGCTACAGTTATGTATGACGAAGTTGGTACGCGACACGCAACGTTTAAAACAGATGAATGTGTCTCGTGTACCCGCTGGTCTTTACACCACCCTACTGATGGAGGCAATATTCCAAAGAGAACTTCAGGCTGTGGTCTACTTGGTGTCAACATGGCCGCTTCCAGTCTTCAATATCTATAATTGTCTACCATTGGAGGATTACATTGACCCAGGTTATCTAACCCTGCCGATAGAGGGCGCTGGTAGCATGTCACTCATTGACAGCGTGATGCTGGGGGTCTTGAACTTAAGACCAGAGTCTAAGCTCAAAGTTATTGATGTCACTGGATTTGAAACAGGTAGGCTACATGTCACAAGTCTTCCATTTGTCGTTGAGTAATCTTTTTGGGAATTATGTCACGTTTAACACCGGATAAATGACTCCTAGAGCCAATCGTCATGAACACATTTTTGGTTTGTCATTTACAAGAATCATTTCCTTTACTTAAGCGAAATTTTCTATTAAGAATAAGTTTTCCCTTATTGAATTCAATTGTTGCCAGCATTGAATCGAACATTTGTATAATCACATGATATTCTCTTCGTTTTTTTTTTACATATACCCATTTTATTTGAAGGTAGAAAGGCTATTCCTAGTCTGCAACACTTTTTCTTACTCCCCAATAATCAGTATCTCTTTTATATTGGTACCAGACAGGAAAGTGTGTCGAGAGTTATCCCGCTTGCCTATAATCTGGATGAAGTACTCGGAAAGAAGAGCAGTCAAAATACACGATCTCATATCCGATGTAGTCGGTAAGACATCCAGTCATTTTCCGCTTCATTTACCGTAGCTAAGAAATGTATACCGAGCTCCTTATCATCGTAGTGCCGGGTAGACGAACTTCTCTCCAGCAACGTTGTAATCGAAAATATTGTTTTGGTAGACACTGCCCAATACCACCCACATTCAGCAATTAAAACTCCACAGCAAGCCAGTTGAAAACTGTTATTTTTCTGTTTTTTTGGAAAAGTTTAATTTTTGAAATGCAATTTTAAATTCACCGAGACAAGATCTTCTTGATTTATGCCATGACCTTGTAAGGTTTTATTTTATTCCGGTTAGAGTTTGCAGAGAAATATAACATCCTGAAGAGTGTATTCTGTAACAAAAAAGCCGTGCACAATGTATGGAGGATGTTCTACTGTCGTTGGTTGCATACCAAGAACACTGTGTCGATCCCCCCTTTTGAACGGCTATGAAATTACTCAATGTTTGTTGTCATTTTTCGACTTTCATTTTCGAAAGTTTTACTTTAGCTTTTAATTTCAGACATATCCATTGAGAAACTGCAGAGATACATCAACCGTATTAGCTGTATCTACTCCAGTATGGACATATACATCAAACATGGAAATAAAATTGGTAGGTACTCATCTTTATTCTTATTCAGTCAACCGTATTTTGTGGTGAGACGATTTGATAAAGATTATTTTATACCTTTTGCTATGTCTACTGACGGTAAATGTTAAGTCTATTTTTTTTTTCTTATATAGTTTGGATCTTATTCGTAGTTCATCTCTTTCTTTCTGTATCTACTTTGACATGTTAGTGATTCTTGCAGGTGTTATTTTGCAGGCCCTGTCAACATATTATGGGACTGTAAAGTTACTTTAGATGATGTTCCCATCGGACTGGCTTTACAGTTCCACAGTCCCTTCCGTTTCTCTTCGCGAAAGATCTGGTCTAAACCTATAGCAGAAATCTGTCTTCCCTTCCGTATGTATCCCAAGATGCTCGATCCTAGGGTAAGTGATACTTTGTCAGTATGGTGTCACTCCGCAATCAACAGAAGGTCCATTTGTCCATTGACTTATAAGGGTCTGACTTACTTCATACAAAAGCGTGATTGCGTTGTGTTGTAACATCAAATAAATCAACGCCACAATAAATATGAATTGTTTACTCTTGGAAGAATAATGTTCTTAGAATCATGTACATATTGCATGAATGCGAGAATGAGAGAACTGGACGGCGACACAGACTGGCACTGTCTGTGTGACAAAGGTCAGATGAACCATGTATGGCCATGTAATGCGTTGAGAAGATGGGTCGTTACACACGCATGCCTAATTGTTTCTCTGTGAAAGATCCACCCAAATGCATACACGTATAGCAATAAATAACGACAGATGGTAATAACATCATACGATGTACAATTAGTTGCCCGATAACAGTTTTTGTCGTAAAATTCTGATTGAATATTCTTCATAAGTGAAAAAAAAGAATGGATATCCATGGACAAGTAAATTGTTCATATAATGTGTTCTCTGTGAAAGATCCACCCAAATGCATACACGTATAGCAATAAATAACGACAGATGGTAATAACATCATACGATGTACAATTAGTTGCCCGATAACAGTTTTTGTCGTAAAATTCTGATTGAATATTCTTCATAAGTGAAAAAAAAGAATGGATATCCATGGACAAGTAAATTGTTCATATAATGTGTTGATCGATACTTTCTGTCTTTCCTGTCTTTAATGTTTCGTGCTGAACCGAGTTGCCTGATTTGTCTCATTGCGTTCTTTTAGACAACCAGCAATTCCCTTTTGTTATTGCAGACCTATTATTTTATGGGGTTGTAGACGTACTATTAATATGGGTTTTCGCGGACTGTCACTTATCTCTATATTTATTACAGACAATCACCCACTTAGAGGTTGAAGACGAGAAGTTGTGTGTTGATCTATCCACATTCGACTCTCTGCAGGAATGTTTGCTATTGTTGCCCAATCTCACTGCCCTGAGTCTGCCGAACACAATCCACGTAGACGTTCACGAACAAGCCGCATATGAGCTGAACCATACCCTGAGAAGTCTGACTAGATTACAGAAACTGAATTTCTCATCCTGTTTCTTGAAAGACAACCTGTGTCTCCTTTTGGAAGGTTTAGATGTGGATCTAACGTATTTGAATCTCAGAGACTGTCGTTTGAGCCACTCGGATTTGGAATACTTAACACAGTGGAAACCATTGGAGTATCTCCAGGAGTTGAACTTAAGTCGAAATAATTTCAAGACTCTTACTGTGATGTGCCTCGCCATGTTGTTCCGAATGAAGACTTTGACGTGTTTTTCTGTGTCCTACTGCAGCTTTAGCCCTTTGGGTCTCCGGCAAGTAGTACAGGGGTGTCAGGAATTGCATTGTTTGAAAGTGCTGTGTATTAAAAGTTTTACTCCACCTCCTCTTGGGGACATTCGAGAGATTATTGAGGACTGTGCCATGATCCCTAGCCTCCAGAAGTTTGCCATCCTCCCTGAAGCGTACGCCTTTCCGGGCGGAGACGAGTACAGCCGGTCCGTGAACCGTGAGAGTTTGGCCACTCTCTGCTCGCACTTCCTCATCCATCAAGACAGGATCGACGTTGAAGTGGAATGAGAATATCCGAGTTCAGAAGTGTAGCTCTTTGTGCAAAAAATGGCAACAGTCCTCCATGACGTAATGTTTCGACGTGGTCACTAAGAAAGAACTTTTCGAGAGAAAGATTTAGAAAGTCTTAGGTTAAAGGTTACATTGGTGCACGAGAGAAGATAGGAGTTATTTAAGTATCAGAACTTTTGTGGACAATGGCTAGGTGTTTCTACAGTTGAGAAGCATTAGATTACTTTTTGCTACAGGTAAAACTGGAATATTATTTCCATTAGGGTCCTGAAAAGTTTATCAACCGGAAAGTGAGAGAGAACATGTTTTTTTTTTTATATGTAACAGTTATTTGGCAGAAGTAATGTTGGATATCGTGTGATCTATCAGCTGAACAAAAAGCAGCGTTCTATACTGAAGAGCGAACGCCAGAAGATGAGGTGCATATAACTTGAGTACAGCGTTGATGAACCGTGTCTATAAGAATATCTGTCCTATAGGCAACCATATATCATTAAAGGAAGGTCTCAAAAAGTAACAAAGGATATCGGTAAAATTATAATTTGACGTTTTATTTTGACAAATTTGTTTTTAAGATTTTTTCAAGATGTATTTTTAATCTATTTATGAATTTTAATTAAATTGATGTGTTATGTATATTCCCCAGTCAAAATGTCCATTCCTGCTGATATATATTGCATTAAATTATGTGTCTTCTTGGTCTAAACAATTATTAGAAAAAATTGCATAGTTCGGAAAGCAAAGAGATGATAAGAGAAGAAGATTTGAATTTGGTTAAGGAGCTGTATGCGTTTTTTTTTCAATGCGTTTGACTGTTTAAAAAAGAAAACTTGTTGAATTTAGTTAAACACTGATTGAGAACACATGTATATGAAATAGACAAATTTATACTAGGAATAAGCATAAGCATGAAATGAAAATGTAAGATATTCAGTGCAGCTGATTTACCTATTTTGGCTCGTTTTCTACTTCTTCATAAATTTTGTATACAAAAAACTAGTGTACTCAATTGTTTCAATTACCCGATCTTCTTTTTCCAACGCACCGTTTAACTCAAATTCGTGCTTAACATCGAATTCCACATCTGTAATTTCAGATTTTAATTTAGCCAAAAATAAAGAAACCTGTAACACTGTTTTATATTTATGCAAGTTTTCATTTTGTCTGTAATAGAAAGTATTTATATAAATTGGATGTAATTTTTTAAAATAAAAATATATAACTATAAGTTTTCCTAAAATGCGTTTTATTTTTTTTGTTAGTGCAAATACCTACGCTTATGTTTATTAGATTTTTTCGTTTAGACGATGTTACATGTATGCAGTTAAATTTCAGACTCACTCAAGACCGCGGTGTCATCCAACGGTAAATAACCACAATTAATTAAAACTTCATTAAAGTCGAGTCAAAAACTGCAAACACATTTATTGTGAAACAATTCTTGTGAAGAATGTTTATTGAATAATAGTTAATGTAATAGACACAAACGATATGGCAAAACAGTCCACCATACAAAGTCCACCAGGTTCCCAGATTGCTGTGTATTGTCTATCTACTCGGACTCACGTTACTTCTTTGTTTCCTTACCCTTTAAACAATACTCTGATCCATGTCTGTAAGACTGAGCGTCCATCGCAACAGTGAACATGTTCAACAAATCAGCAATAATCATAGATGCATTTTCCTGTATCGCTGTATCTGTGTGATTTCAACTTTCGAGCTTTCTGTTGTTTTTCTTCTTACAAAACGGTACTGTCTATTCCATTTAGTCCACTGAACGCTCGGATACATTTAATAAACGGCAATTGACCTTTAGTTTGTCGGTGTATAAGTTTGCTGTTAAATCTTAATATCATCTCCTGGTCCTCACGTTCGTCCTTTGTTGTATTTGTCATCTATCTACAAATTTACATAACAGATGAAATTGAGGAAGGCGAGGTAATAGTAAGTTCTTCATTTAAACTATGATAAAAGTTCTCAGAAAAACATTTAAAAAAAAATCCGTGCCGTACCGTAATCTTTGCATATATTACCCACAAATGTGTGTATATACTCAAAGGGACACAAGTTCGAATCCCGGTGGAGGCAAGCAAAATTTTCTTTCTCTACATTTATTACATTAATATTCACTCCCATTGAGTGTAGAACTGGACAAAGGTCACTATCGGCCTATTTATGCAATTTATGAACCGTTCTTCATGCTATACGGTGAGGGAATTGTGCTTTTTTATCCAACCAAACTTTGCTCTGGAATTCTGAATTTGACACCTCATCATGCCACCATAGACAAGATCTCTATCCTGAAGAATCAAATGAGTTGATGTACATGTATATGTAAGAACATAGTGGGAACCAGATTAAATGACAATTGTAAGTCAGATCGCCACACAAATGTGAAGACATAGCGGACGATACTGAGATCACCAGCATCTCGAAATTTACAAGTTTGCACACTATTCAAGGCAACACAAGATCCTAGTACAAGCATTTTAAATTGGTCCTGCAGGTTTTCCATTAACAGATTCCTAAACCATACCAGATCTCAAAACGTAATGTAAATTGGCCATATTTCTCTTGGTGACCGTGAACCAGTTCAACAAAGCGATATCAGAACCAAAGTCTGGCCTTGGTCTTCACTGATTTAATAGTACTTGTAGCCTTTATCAAATTTCTTCCTTTCTGTTAGTTATTTTCTCGAGGCTTATATTGTGTTTACGGTTATTTCAATCGTATGCCAATGGCTATTAGGTGAATGCGACCACTCGCACCAGTTATAAACAAATCACACTTGAATCAAGCTTTAGTTTTTGGGGGCGCCTATTTGATTGGCTTTTAACGTAGCACTCAGTGGAATTTCACTTAAATTTCACTGCTGATGTATGACGGAAAAAGCAGGACGAAACTTTTACCTAACTGGCCCACGAACTCTGCAGCCACCGGAAACTTCCACTCTATTTGTAAGTTCCACAAGAGGACTCGAACCTATATCGGGTAGTGAAGGAAATCAACAGTCCAACCAACTGGGCCATTGCGGGCCTCTTTGAATACTCCTTCACAGGATCATATTTATTCCCCACTTGCCCGTATCGGACAAAGTTTTGTGTGCCTATATGAAACCAGACTATGACTCGCAAACCACAGTCCATGAGCACTGAAAAAAATAAAAAAATAGCCCGAAACCTACATACAGGACAATGAAATAAATCACCGTCCTGTTGCCAATAAGCTCGGGGCACAGGACGCACCGGCTAACCTTTGACACAATCACATTGGTCGAAAGGGCCATAGTATATCCCTCTGGTTTTGCCGTGGAAACCCAAGAAAGGCTAGCGCATTTATGTCCATTTGAAGCAAAGTGACCGGTGTTTAAATGCAATTTTTTAAACATTTAATGAATATGAATTATATCGATGGAATATTTGTTTATGAATTTGATCTATACGCCTACTGTGTGCTTCGTTTCGTTGGAGTCAGATTCTAGATGAGGTAAGCATGATTGAAAGAAAGGGCAATGAATGCTCATATGTTGTCGTTACGATACAGGAGGCAAGAGAGGCGTGCTCCTAGTAGCCTATATGCTTGAAGCCCCCTGATTTAATAGAGTCTGTAAGTCAAGTCGTGTGATGCAAGATATTTGACGAGATTCCTTCCAGTTCCGGGTATAAGCTACTATTCTATTTTATAGATATAATAACATCAAATGGGGAGTTTAAAATGTGACCATTGCTCCGTCCGGTCCTATAACTTAACCAAAAGCAATAGAAAAAACAAGACCACTTAAAAACAGAGCGCCACAGTTTCCAGGATGTACCCGGAAGTAAAGCAGAATCGAACGAGACTTACAAACAGAGCGCCACAGTTTCCAGGATGTACCCAGAAGTAAAGCAGAATCGAACGAGACTTACAAACAGAGCGCCACAGTTTCCAGGATGTACCCGGAAGTAAAGCAGAATCGAACGAGACTTACAAACAGAGCGCCAGTTTCCAGGATGTACCCGGAAGTAAAGCAGAATCGAACGAGACTTACAGAGCGCCACAGTTTCCAGGATGTACCCGGAAGTAAAGCAGAATCGAACAAGACTTACAGAGCGCCAGAGTTTCCAGGATGTACCCGGAAGTAAAGCAGAATCGAACGAGACTTACAGAGCGCCAGAGTTTGCAGGATGTACCCGGAAGTAAAGCAGAATCGAACGAGACTTACAGAGCCTATTATGGTTAATAAAGCAAACAAATACA
>JAVFBZ010156199.1:124-12931 GCA_032466195.1 Katharina tunicata | reverse complement strand
TCAAATAACTTCATCAATTCCATTTAATGAGCCATATCTGTTTATATCAGCCACATGATAGTGCAATCTATTTCCATAAACCATATCTGAGTGTATCAGAATACCAGGTACTGTGCCAGAGGCTTTACAATGTAGATGGGTGGCTGGGTGGGAGCCTCCTATGCCCTAGTGCTCTCTGAGCCTAGGGACATCAGAAAGCCGATTTGCTGTGGTACTCTGTGTTTTTGTCCTGTTAATGTGTGGCAGTGTTTTCTACATGTACGCTGCCAGTGTTGTTGTTTAGGGTGATTTCCTTCACCCACCAGGCTGGAAATCCCTCATATAAGTGACTTTAATAAGTGAGATAACGTCAAGCACTGACTATATCCCCAATCAATCAGCCAGAGACTTAAGAGATCGGGTTTGTTCTTCTTAAATCAATATATAATGATTTTAATATTTATTGTCGTTTTGTCTGCAGGAATCCCCAAAGCTGCCAAACGGAGCATATGAAGGCTCAGCTCTTATCAAGAACTGTGGTAAACTGGATCTCATGGCTAAGATGTTAAGACAGCTAAACGCAACGGGACACAGAGTTTTGATTTTCTCTCAGGTATCCCCAGATTTTATTTTTATTTTTTGAAGCAGCTAAAGGGTATCAGCAAGCCAACATACTGTACATGTATTTGCGACGGCCAGTGTTGGCTTTGTTGTCTAAACATGATTAAAACTAAATGAGTACTATTGTCTGGCAACACTGATTCCTCCTTGTTCACATCTGTACAGAGAACATTATTACAAGCGCGACTTCCTTGAAAATGAAATTACCCCAAATGTTCTAAGAATTAAGAGTTCTTTGATAAACACAATTATAACCTCTGAGAATATAGAGCAGATTAAGAAGTTGAGAATCTGTCGTCATATAAATGAAATACCTTTAAGTACGACGTTAACACCAATCAAACAAACAAACAAACATGAAGGGTTGGTCATTTATTTTATTTTACACATCCTTAATGTTATTTTGGTTGCGTTTCAATTTGTTTACCATTCGGTTTCTAACACTGAACTACATTTATTGTTTTTATCACTTTAGTACTCAAAGAAATAAACAATAAAATCTTGTTGCTTATAGATGACAAAAATGTTGGATATTTTGGAGGATTTCCTGGAGTATGAAGGTTATAAATATGAGAGAATAGACGGAGGGATTACAGGCGCCATGAGACAAGACGCTATTGACAGATTTAATGGTCAGTCACAGAAATATAAAATTTGTTTGTGCTGGTGTAAAGCTCCTTATTGAAGGTTAAATCGGGGATGTCTAAGATCTACAAGGATGGTGTCAGTCAGCTGAAAAAATCCACTTTTCAAGGGGCCGTTAGTGAAATACCCTTGAGAACGGTGTAAATAATATTTAAATTAAAGAAACCGTTATCAGCTTACAATGATAATCACCAATCAAGTCAATATGGATGACGTATTGTGTTAAAACCTGGTGCAGCAGGAAAGTGACGTCAGACTTTAAGGTCCTTACAACCTCCGATAGAAAAGTTCAGACTTAACGCTACCGGAAAATATAGGTTTTAGTTCCAAATTCACATTGATAAATTCAATAAATTGCTTAAAACTTGTGCCCTTAAGGTCGAATTTGTTGAGGATTTAGGGGAAGTAAATATATCATGATGTTGTATTATATGTTTTCTTTTGCAGCTCCGGAAGCCCCTCAGTTCTGTTTCTTGCTGTCGACTCGTGCAGGAGGCCTGGGAATTAACCTGGCCACGGCAGATACTGTTGTTATTTATGATTCAGACTGGAATCCTCACAACGATATCCAGGTAAGATTACAGGTGTTTTATTGAAGATTTCACCTGTAACATTGGTGATACATTTTAAACTTCTGGCCCTCTGACTGATGGTTATAGCCTCAGAGAAACTCAGATCTTAACACTTCCTTCTGGCTGATGTTTATGGCCTCGTAAAAACTCAGATCTCAACAATTTCTTCTGGCCTGCTAGCTGATGGTTATAGCCTCAGAGAAACTCAGATCTAAACAATTTCTTCTGGCTGATGTTTATAGCCTCGTAAAAACTCAGATCTAAACAATTTCTTCTGGCCTGCTAGCTGATGGTTATAGCCTCAGAGAAACTCAGATCTAAACAATTTCTTCTGGCCTGCTAGCTGATGGTTATAGCCTCAGAGACACTCAGATCTAAACAATTTCTTCTGGCCTGCTAGCTGATGGTTATAGCCTCAGAGAAACTCAGATCTGAACAATTTCTTCTGGTCCGCTAGCTGATGGTTATAGTCTCAGAGAAACTCGGATCTTAACACTTCCTTCTGGCTGATGTTTATAGCCTCCTAAAAACTCAGATCTTAACACTTCCTTCTGGCTGATGTTTATAGCCTCCTAAAAACTCAGATCTAAACACTTCCTTCTGGTCCGCTACCTGATGGTTATAGCCTCAGAGAAACTCAGATCTTAACACTTCCTTCTGGCTGATGTTTATAGCCTCCTAAAAACTCAGATCTAAACAGTTCCTTCTGATCCGCTACATGATGGTTATAGCCTCAGAGAAACTCCGATATTAACACTTCCGTCTGGTCCGCTACCTGATGGTTATATCCTCGGAGAAATTCAGATCTGAACACTTGTGCTTGTGTTACTATTAACTGTTGATGTATGCTGCATTTATATGACTGACATAACCTCAAGGGGTCACTTGTCATCAGTGAATTGATCTGTGTGATCAACTTCTTACCTGTAGAGCACTCTTTAATTTGAAAGCTCTCTCCGATGAATACCTTTCAGAATGTTGTTAACACCAAACTTTATAAATAGATTTGTTTGTTTTAGGCTTTTAGTCGAGCTCATCGTATAGGTCAGGCAAACAAGGTGATGATTTATCGTTTTGTGACAAGGGCGTCTGTTGAGGAACGGATTACCCAGGTGGCTAAGAAGAAGATGATGTTAACCCATTTAGTGGTTCGACCCGGACTGGGCAGTAAAAGTGCTAACATGTCAAAACAGGAACTGGATGACATCCTCAAGTTTGGAACTGAGGAACTGTTTAAAGATGAAGAAGGTAATTGTTTAACTTAGAATAAGAGAAACTCCAAACAAGGAATTCTTGTTAGTGTAGATAAAATATTTCGGCTTTATTACCCAATCAGCAATTTAACTGATGATGGAATAATAAAGCCGAAATATACTATATATACTAACATGACTTCCTTGGTCAAAGTTTCTTATTCTGTCAGTGTGCTTCTCAAAACTGATGTGGGGACTACTCTTTAAAATCAGCTGAAAAATTTTCTGAAAAAATTAAACTTTAATATTTGTTTAGAATTGAATTACAGCAAGTGAATTAATCAATAATTAAATCAATGATTTAATAGTGTAATGATGGTTTTCTCGTATGTGACTGAAATCTTGTGTTGTTTCTAGCTGCTGCTGGTGGCGATGAAACAGCGGAAAACCAGGAGAATCGTATTGTGTACGACGACTCGGCCGTATCTAAGCTGTTAGACAGAAGTCAGGTCGGCCATGAGGAGAAGGAGATGGCTATGAACGAGTATCTGAGCTCCTTTAAAGTTGCCAGCTACCAGATTAAGGAGGGGGAAGAAGAGGTGAGATATCAAACTTACTTTTCTGAACAGGGCCAATGCTGGCTCTGTTCTGGCTGTAATCTGACAAATATTCCGACCTCCATTTACTGCCTGATGCTGTAAGTGACACTGGTTCTCACTTGAGCTCAATCTGCAAATTGTATGGAAGGAAGGCTGATCACGCTCTGTATCGGTTTAATAACTCAGTATTTCAATGACATTCTTAATTTATATCAGGCTACCGACCTTGGCATTTATATCAGGCTACCGAACTTGGCATTTATACCAGGCTGCCGAACTTAGCGACACTTCAGTGGAATAGCCCTTAGAGCCCAATAAATTGTTAACTGTGGCAATCAGATTTCGATGAAAACTTAATTTTGGGCAACTAGGTGAATTAAGTGTAACAATGTTTGTGTTAAATACAGGAACCCGAAACTGAAATTTTGAAACAAGAAGCTGAACATGCAGACCCGGCTTATTGGGAGAAATTGTTACGGCATCATTACGAACAGCAACAGGAAGACATGGCAAGAACTCTGGGTAAAGGAAAGAGAGTCCGCAAGCAGGTCAACTACAACGATGCTATGAGTGGGCAGGACGCCGAGGCCTGGAAAGAAACTATGTCTGACTTTGACTCCGACTACAGTGGTGAGTATATTGATATCTGTGACCTTTTAGTCATCACAAATGTGGCACCATTGTTAAAGATGTAGAGCATTGGAGTGCGTAATATAGTTTAATGCACCATGTATAACTGCCGTGTAAAGCCAGTTCTGTACGGAAACTACCTCTACCTGTTAGATTTTGAGTAATTTCAGATCCACAGGTAATCAACATGTTTTGAGACAGAACTTTGATTCAATTAAAACAAATGTGAATGGTTATGTTTCTATTGTGTGATTTGTAATTTTCAAATGTAGTTTTTGGTTTAAATTTGGAAATCCCCATGTATGGTCCATGAAATTGGTGAGGTTTTTCGTGCCTTGTGATGACAGCCATATTGACAATTGAAAATCATGGCGGCTGGTTAGGGTCTGCTTTGAAGTGCGCACTATGGCAGTTTCACACTGAAAAAGCAAATTTTAATTTAACCATGTTTAAGGTCTGTTGCCGGATCCATATACATTAAATATTTGTAACAAAGTTAAGTGGTCTGCTTACAATTTCGGCTGTTCGGTTACTGGCTTTCTATGCATGTACCTGCAGTTTGAATACTGGTTTCAACACTTATTCTGGCCGCAACCATACACTTGGTACATGAAAGCAACAAATCTTCTGGCGTTGAATAAATACATTGACATGGAAAAACAGAATAGCTGGTTGTTTGAACTCACTTCACGAAAGAGGAACAGAAGCTATCAAAATAAAGAAGAAGAAAAAGTAAAGAAAATCCAGAGACCCGACTCTTGTTTGTGTCTGTTTCCTGTTGTTACTGTTTGAACTGATGTTTTCTACTATTGTAGATTTTGAAGAAGACGACGAGGACTTTGAGGAGAAACATGAAGGTACAAAGAGTTTTAGTAAATTCAGCTCTCTGATGGTATCATCTGTGTTAAGATAATGACTTTTATTTCTGTTATACCTCCTGACAAATTGCTTCGTTTTCATTGTTTGAGACCTGTGGCTTGTTACACACGGTCAGCAAAGTTATCTCCCTATTGTTTCCTGCATCGATATACAAATCCTTGGAAATCAAGATCTTTAAAAGTAAGACCAATAGTATTAACCCTGTGATTATAATACTAATTTATAACCAAAACTGAGGAATTTGGGGTTGTTTTATTTTTTTATTCCTAAACTGACAGTGTTTTCAGTTAAGAAAGCAAATGTATTGTTCAAGATGTAACTTTTGTCTTATTTGTGTTTGCATGATTTTTTTCTGGCATGCATGTTATTCTGCTTGTAAATGTGTTATTGCACAGGTCGTAAGAGAAGAGGTGGACTCAGTGAGAAGGATCGCCCATTACCTCCCTTACTGGCAAGAGTTAACGGACAAATTGAGGTCAGTGAGATAAATCTACCTTTTCTTTTATCCCATGGTTTAACAGAGGGCTTATGACTAAAGTGCTTAGCATGAAGGACAAATCATTTGGGCTTTTGTATTTTGTTAATTCCATGGGGGCACAATATCTGTATATTTCCCTATGGTGGTTAAGATTTGTTGTTTTTGCACTTTCAGATACTTTGTGAATTACATGTAAAAGGGATCAAAAAATTTTCATAATTAACCTATAATTTATACTACTGCTGATAATAATAACAATAATATATTTTTATATAAATGTAGACAAAGAAAAGTTTGCTTGCCTCCGCCGGGATTCGAACTCGGGTCTCTGGCTATCAGTAATATAGATACATTTTAGGGGTAGTTGGAGCTTCCTGTACCCTGGTGCTGTCTGCGTGAAGGGGCAAGGGGCAGAACACCCATTTCCTGTGGTGTTCTGGGAATGCCCTGGATTGTCTTCCATGTTGTCAGTTTCATTTACAGAGGTTTCCTATATCTCAGGCGGGCGGTTGGGAGGGAGCCTCCTGTGCCCTTGTGCTCTCTGAGCTAAGGGACTCTGGATGCCGATTTGTTGTGGTCTCCAGATTTTTTAATGTTCTGTAAAGGTTTTGTTCTGTATTGCATGTTGCCAGCATCGTTTACGGTGGTTTCCTTCACCAATTGGGCTGGCACGCCGTCATATAAGTGAAATAACCCTGAGTATGGCGTAAAAACCCGAATCCAACAAAAAAATAAATCTCAAGGGACTGGCAGGCCGACATGAGTGAAATAACCACAGGTATGGCATAATACCCTTTTCAACAAACAAGCTAGGAAGAAATACTACCCCATAACTATTCCCCTATTTTGCAAAATGGCTGCTGGGTAATAAAACAGTTGTCATGTGATCAGGGGGAGATAAATCTGGTTAGTTTTAGGGAGGTTGACTTCAGACCCAGTCAGCCTCTGAAAGGCCTAACCATACATTATATAGTCTTTTATGTTATAACTGAACTAATTGAAGGTAAGTTTTCATAGTTTGACATTAAACAACATTTTATTGTTTGCTTGAAATGAAATGGGTGTGAAATGTTGACAGGTATTAGGCTTCAATGCCCGACAGAGGAAGGCCTTCCTAAACGCGGTCATGAGATACGGGATGCCCCCTCAAGATGCCTTCAACTCACAGTGGTAACTATTACTAACGCATTACATCCCATGTTAATTGCCCTCTGCCTAAGGCAGTGACTCTGTGTATCCAGATTATACCCATGCTGTCATTTGGAGGAACATTCTTTCGAACAACAAAAACATTAAAGTGACTACACATTTTCTGGTTGTGTTGAGAGTTGCTGTCTTCTGTTGGAATACAGCGCCGTCATATGAGTGAAATACACGGTGTTAAACAATGAATCCCATGTTAATTGGTTCTGTTAAAACCATAGTAATGCATAAGATCGCGTTTGGCTAATAAGTGTTTACTAACTTACTCAATTTTTTTTACGATTGAAGCACACAGAAAACAACCTCTTAAAGTAAGAATATAAATTTGATTGGCACTATATCTTCATTTCCATACTTATTGATTATGATGTTAAACACCAATTTAAGAAACCCTTGTTAGGACACCATTTTGTGAAGTGCATCACTTTTGGGCAGTAAGTCTTTATTAACTGAACAGTGTTTCATTTCCCAGGCTTGTCAGAGATCTTCGTGGAAAGTCCGAAAAAGTTTTCAAAGCATATGTCTCGCTCTTCATGCGCCATCTTTGTGAACCAGGGGCAGATAATGCAGATGTATTCGCTGACGGCGTCCCTAGAGAAGGGTTGTCACGGCAACACGTCCTCACTCGAATTGGTATAATGTCCCTTGTCAGAAAGAAGGTAAGAATGGACTTTGAAATTTTGAAACTGACAAATTTTACAATTCATGATGTAGATAATGTCAAAGAAAGATTTTATAAATGTCTGGAAATAAATATGTGCTCACTTCATTCCATCTTTGAGGTGGCATCATTCTTAGTGCTGATTTGGTAGTCATGAGCATTTTGATTTAATATGCAAACCTGTCACATACACAAATGTAAAAAAATTTATCCAAAAATCTTTTTAGTTTTTTGTTATTTATCTGTAATCAGAATTTAACTTGTCTTGTCAACGACTTGTGCCTTGCAAGGTTTCTTCACAATTTTCTGCCATAGTGAAAAGTCAAATTAATATAGAAATGATCAAACATTGTTATCAAGTCTTTATTACTTACATATTATGCTAAGAACAAATGGTTAATAGAACTGTTTCATTTTTTTTTTTTTTTTAAATCTAGGTCCAAGAGTTTGAGGCGATTAATGGTTCTCACAGTATGCCTTATCTAAATGCTGACGAGGCCATGGAAAGGTTGAAGAAAATGAAAGAAACAGCAGCCACAGCAAAAGAAGAGAAATTGGCCAAAGAGAAGGAGGGAATTGAAGCTGCCAAAGTCAAGACCGAGGGGAATGAGGATTCCAAAGGTGATGTTGAGAAATCCACTCCCGAAGAAACGCCAGTGGAGAAGAATGGCATTGAGGACTCTAAATCAGATGATAAGAAAGTGCTTGAGGAGAAAATGGAGACAGAGCAGAGTTCCGCAGAAGGTGCTGTTTCAGAAAAAGAAGAGGGAACGAAAGAAAAAGAGAAAATAGACGAAGATGAAAAAGAAAAAGCTGATGAAAAGACAGAAGAACAGGACGAAGAAAAAATAACTGGGGCTGAAGCACTGAAGGAGAAAAAGGCAGAGGAGAAAGATGCTGAAAGTGACTCTAAAGAAGATAAAACGGTAAGTACAACACAGACTCCTGTTCTTTGATTGAAACTTTCTACCTGATTCAGGTGTATCATTCAGGTGCAAAAACATGACAAAGTGTCCAGCATCTTCAAGCAATGTCATGATGACTTCAGTTGCCCATCATCTTTTTCCTTTTCTATTTCGAGTTTTGACATAGTTGTAAAAAAAATTCTGAACTCACAAACATCATGTGCTGGCTTCCTTTACAAATTACTCTCTGGAAATAAGTACTGAGATAATGTTTGTATTTTAAAAGGGACTTTTTATGTGTTATTTTTGTAGAACGCTTTCTTAGATAGAAAAGGTTTTACCCAAAATGCTCAACAAATTCGACCCCTTTACTGCTTAACAAACTACATGTTATGCAAAGGCTAAGAAGTGGACAGAAAACAATCTTGGCATTTCTATTAAGTTCAGACTTGAAGCTACCGGAAAATATAAGTTGAAGTTCCAAATTCACATTGATAGATAAATTACTTAAATCTTGTGCCCTTAAGGTCGAATTTGTTGGTGATTTACGGTAGTTTAAAAGTACTTGACATATTAGGGAATCAAACTCTTGATCACAAAGTGGCCTCCAAATTGTGAGCAGCAAATGTCAAGCACTTCTAAGCATGTATGAATATTCCATTATAGTTCCATAGATTTCAACATGCTTTTAGGATGGACAACATAATATTTGAATATTTAACTGAGGGGCTGGGTTGTTCAAATATTAAACCAGGTTTAAATAAATACCGCGAAGAGAAGCTTTATTGCGACATGGCGTCCATGGTTTGTTCAGGTAGCACATTTTTTTTAACCACTTACATTGGCTATTAACGTCATATGCAAAAGCCTGTTCTTTCCCCCCAGGTCAAGCAAGGTCAGTCCACCGAAAAGCCTGAAACCATGGAAGTGGAAGAGTCCAAGTCAACAGAAAAGGGGAAGGAGGATGAAGCTGAAACAGAAAAGAAAAATGCTGAATCCATGGAGACGGATGAAAAGAAGACAGAAGAAACTTCTCCTGCTGAAAAAACGGAGGAGGAGCCTAAAGGTGTGTGAAAATAGTGATCAAAACTGGCCCAAAGTCTCAAATGCATGTAGCAGGAGGGAGAAGACTTACCCTGTAATTAGCGCTATGGTGTTTGTACGCCAAATAATTTGCACATCAATATGGTTGAAGGAGTAATATAAATTGTTGCATGTGGTCTTTGATGAATAAAAAAGCTAACTAACTGTATGGGGATTAGTTTGGAAGTGAATATGTAATTTCCGAGATTTTTTTTTTATTTTTGTTATTTTTACAATTTGCTGGTTGTTGAGCATCAATTTGTGCCATGCCTTGTAAGCGTTTGTCGCCTTTGATGCTGGGGGTGCTTGCCTTAGGTATTAAGCTTTAGTATGGCACAAAATCCCATTAGACAAGCAAGCACGCTATGCCCATGTGACAAAAACACACCTGTAAACTCTGTGAAAAGTATTTAAACACAGTTAAGTACTCGGTAAACAAATCAAAAGAAATTATTTTATATCGATCGCATGAGGTTTAGAAGCTGATTTATCTGCATGCTGTTTTTATTCAGAAACTAACGGGGAAGGAGAAGCAAAGAAAGACGAAGAAACAAAAACAGACGAAACAAAAGTTGAGACAACTGAAAGCGATCAAACAAAAATTGAGACAACTGAAAGTGATAAAACAGAGACAACTGAAAGCGATAAAACAACAACTGAAAGCGATAAAACAACAACTGAAAGCGATAAAACAGAGACATCTGAAAGCGATAAAACAGAGACATCTGAAAGCGATAAATCAAAAACAGAGACAACTGAAAGTGATAAAACAAAAACTGAGAAAACTGAAAGCGATAAAACAAAAACTGAGATAACTGAAAGCGATAAAACAAAAACAGAGACAACTGAAAGCGATGATGGAAAGAAAGAAGTAAAAAAAGAAGAATCAACGGATGAAAAGAAGGAGAACGGAGAAATTAAAGAAGAAGAGAAGGGTACTGGTTTAGGTTATTTTACAAGCCTGTGCTTTTTTTTTTGTTTTTTTTGTTATAAATTTATAAAAAAAATTGCCGTTCTAGAAGGATTCTGTGTGTCATGCATTTGTCAAACTTAAGCATGGCTTATCTTTGGAAAGGTTTATTCCTATTCAAAGTACTGCATGCACGTTATCGATCCCTATTTGAACTATGCGCCATGGCTCTGTTGATGAGCGTTGGACTACAGACCCCCCTGCAATGTACCCGGAATAGGTTCGATCCCCCTGTGGACCTTAGGTATATAAGGGAAATTTACCTGTGGCTGCGGAGATCTCGGGGAGGTTTTTACGAGGTTTCTTCTCGGTTTTCCACCATACTCCGGCAACGCAAATTAATAAGTCGTCATATAAGTGAAATACTCTTAAGTACCACGTTAAACATCAAACAAACAAGCCAATTATGTTGCCTCATAAGTGGATAATGAATACAAAACACATTACATATTACTACAAAGTTAATAGTTTCCTTAATATAATTTTTTTTTGTTTTATATTTTTTTGTATTTTAGTAGAAACGGAGGAAGATGAGAAAAAGAAGGAAGAACGACTGAAATTAGAAGAGGCCAAGCAGAAGTTTATGTTTAATATAGCGGACGGAGGATTCACAGAGCTCCACACTCTGTGGAGGAATGAGGAGCGCGCCCTCGTGCTCCAACGCGAGCATGAAGTCTGGCACCGGCGCCACGATTACTGGCTTTTGGCTGGAATTGTCACGTATCCTTTATTTCGTGAACCTAATATCGCATTATTTAATGATATATACAAAAAACATGAAATATTATTAAAAACACACCATAAATCTGGTCATCTGGATAAACTATAAAATATTTATATATACTGACGTTGTGGCAAATATTAAAATATTTTATAGTTTATCCAGATGACCAGATTTATTGTGTGTTTTTAATATTTTCTTTCTTTGGATGTTTGATTGATTATGCTGCATTCTTATATGAAATATTATGTGTGGATGTGAGCTATCTTTGACAGACAATCATGTAAAGTTTTCTTATTTTGTATTTTATTTATTTGTTAACTCGTTTTATGTCGAGTTAACTCATTAAATCGTGAAAGTAATGCAAATTTGTTAAAAGAACAAATCGCAGCTGTGATTGACCTTGACCCCAGCATAAAGTCATGGTTACGGCAGATGGCAGGATATACAAAATGATCATCGATTCCAAGTCATCAACGAACCATTCCAAAGTGAACAGGGAAAAGGAAACTTCCTCGAAATCAAAAATAAATTCCTTGCGAGGAGATTTAAGGTAAGGAAAACCTTTGATTTAATACTAGGGTCATTTTCCATGTGATTTCAGCCGAGGGTTGTGCCCCCCCTAACATTGTATCTAAAATATAGTTTTTAGTTAATTGTCCAAGTAATACAGAGTTTTTCTCGCACTATAACCCCGATAATCCCACTTTTTAGCCCTTAATTATTGTGTGATAATATCACTAGTGACGTTATTCAACAGTAAATATGTCAGAGAGAGATTTTTGACATCTTCGCTTTTGTGACGTCACAATGTTCTACACTTTGTTGGAAAAAAGCGTTTCAGTTCAGTAGTAGTCTTTCTATGACTTTTCTTAAATTAACAGACTCAAGTGATATACATCGTAACACACAGGCTGTCCTTGTTTAATCTCTATGTAACACACAGTAGATTTTGATTTTCATACTCATTCCTTTGTTTTCTTTTTAATATTCATCATAGAGAGTTTATTGATAGTAATCCTTGTGTTGTAGTTGTTGGAGCAGGCCCTGGTGATAGAAGAGCAGTTGCGTCGTGCCGCCTACCTGAATCTGACCCAAGACCCTCAGCACCCGGCTATGGCCCTTAACGCCAGGTAAACACTCTAACCCCAAATCTTCTGTTATCCCTGAATCTGACCCAAGACCCTCAGCACCCAGCTATGGCCCTTAACGCCAGGTAAACACTGTAACCCCTCAGCACCCAGCTATGGTCCTTAACCCCAGGTAAACACTGTAACCCCTCAGCACCCAGCTATGGCCCTTAACACCAGGTAAGCACTGTAACCCCACAGCACCCAGCTATGGCCCTTAATGCCAGGTAAACACTGTAACCCCAAATCTTCCGTTATCCCTGAATCTGACCCAAGACCCTCAGCACCCAGCTATGACCCGTAACGCCAGGTAAACACTGTAACCCCTCAGCACCCTGCTTTGGCCCTTAACGCCAGGTAAACACTGTAACCCCTCAGCACCCAGCTACTGCCCTTAACGCCAGGTAAACACTGTAACCCCACAGCACCCAGCTATGGCCCTTAACGCCAGGTAAACACTCTAACCCCTCAGCACCCAGCTATGGCCCTTAACACCAGGTAAGCACTGTAACCCCACAGCACCCAGCTATGGCCCTTA
>JAVFBZ010156188.1:0-14911 GCA_032466195.1 Katharina tunicata | reverse complement strand
TCCTACTTAAAGGTATTTAACTTAAATGACGACTTTGCGTTGCCGGTGTATGGTGGAAAACGGACAAAACAACAAGAGCACAGTAAAAAAACACACACCCCTCGCAATATTCGCGGACACCGGGACATTTCAAGTAAAGACAAAATCGCAGTTATTGGGCGAATAAAACGGTGGCTGGAGAGATCGTTAGTTGGCCTTTACGAGGCGTCTTCCCGGGTTTCTATCATACACCGGCAACGCCAAATCGTCAAATTATATTAAGTACGGCGTTATTCACCTTTAAAATAAATAGATGAATAAATGAAACAACTTTCCCCTATCAATGTTTTTGTTTTGGGTGGGGCACTCCTGTGCCCTGGTGCTCTCTGAGTTAAGCGGCATCATGAAGCCGATTATTTGTGTTGTCTTGTTTTTGTCCTGTTAATGTATTGTGACGTCTTATATGTTGCCTGCGTCGCTAAGGGGGGTTTCCTTCACCTATTGGGCTGATAAGCCGTCTTGTAAGTGAAATAACCTAAAGCACGCGGTAGTGGTATGCGTATTTCGTTACGGGGATGCGACATGCTACAGGTATGCGTTTTCTGCGATTCCATACATACGACTATAGTTGTACGTTTTCTTTATTCTTAGCTGTTAACCTTAACCGAACATAACAGAAGAAAATACGGCGTGTGGGCCCATATACCATTTCTCAGTGTTTTTTGATAGTATGAATCTGGTTATTCTTGAGGCTTGCATTATTATAACTATATACCGTTGTTCACGAAAAGGTACGTGATAAATGGCTACAGGTGGCTTGTTTCAGCATAGTGTCCATGTTAATCCCACTTGGCTGTGTGCCAGTCAGAATGAAATTGGTTTTGTTAATAAAAGACAACATTACACATTATGGCTACAGGTGATCGTTAATCATCTAACTCTTGGCTGTAGATATTTTAACTTCTTACTCACTTATCTCTAGATAGCTTATGGACAACCTCCAACAGAGAAAAATATCGCGTTGTTTTATCAACTATCATACATCTGCCTTTAGCATTGTTGCCACACAAATCGAACAAAAAAAACCCCACAGCCACCGTATATCATTGTGATCCTTTTCGCATAAACGTTGAGTGAATAAGAATGTCCCATTGCACCCAGGTACTTGAGTTATGCCATTGTCCCGAAGGGACCACTGTTTGCCCACGGATTTTCACTGTTTTCAAATTACAATAGATGCCGGGGGGAAACGTGCATTAATGTTCCTGTAAACTCGTCCCATGTTTGCAAATGATTCATTGACTTCTTTGCCTATTGGATAATATTTCCCGACTACGAACGTATAAGCGTTGTGTGAATTTGCACTTCTCTATGGCTTACTTTATAAATTCTGGCTTCCCACATATCCTGCGGACAGGATATTAAACCACGAGCATGCGCTGGTAACAATAGACAAGTTGAACTCTTTTGTTTAAAGTGAACACTCGGCGCGGTCTGTTTGTTCCGTCATATGGAAGCAGACCATCACCAAGGGGTAGAACTTGTTTGTAAATAGATCGGCCAAATTTAAGTATACTTCGGTTTCTGGTGCTCTCCGAACTAAGCTTATTTGTTGCAGTGTGCAGTCATCTTTTCGTGTCGTGTTATATCTCTCCCCCCGTCTCTTTTTTCATCCTGCCATATCAGAGAAATAACCCTCCATTGAAACAACTATAGGAAAGAACAAGCCTTGAAGCCAAGTTACCTTTTCCCTTAAAATTTGAAGGAATCGATTACTAGCAGGGGCGTTACATTTCATTTGATCTTTTCTAACAATGGTCAGCCAAGATGCTTTCAATTATAATCCGCGCATTCACCTATTACAGTTGTTAAATTAATTGGTTGTTTGATTGGTTCCTGTGACTGTATTGTGTTCTCTTCTGTGTCGTTTGGGTGGGTTTTCTTCACCCATTGCACTGGCATTTCTGCTAAACCCTTCTATAGCCCTTGTCTTTGCTGTTTCCAGAGATCATACAATACCAAAGTCTATAGACTGAAAGCATGGTTATGTAACGGCGTTTTCTTTTGATTGAAAGAAATTGTGGAGATTAAATAGAACCTGGTCTGGCAGATTTTCAAAAAATATTCACTCACAAAAAAAGAAAAAAATAACCATCGCCATAGCAAATACATTTACTTTACCACAAATGAGAAATTTCAAACACTGGCGGTGAAAAATGTCTGCCCACTTATCTGATTTAGTTACATTATAAAATGACGTTCTATATTTACAAGAGGGCGCCAAAAAGCCGATTTGTTGTAGTGTCATAACACTGTTTTTCGTCCTGTAAAAGTGTAATGTTGTCTTCTGTGTTGCCAATGTCGTTTTGGGTTGTTTCCTTCACCCATTGGGCTGGCACACCGTCATATGAGAGACATAAAATTAAGTACGTAAACCAAAGTAAAAACCAATCAAACAAACCAATTGGCCATGTGTCGTTAGCCAGCAGAAATGTATGAGGTTCTTTGGGAATAAAACTAGTCGCGTTTTCCACCCAAACATAGGCAATGTTATCACAATAAATAAAACTTTTTTTTGCGTCGAAATGTGTGACCCTTATATTTTAGACAAATTAATAAAGTTCGACAATGGATTTTTTTAAAAAAATGAGGAATGTTAGATGGAACTAAATGGGCAGTGGGAATTTCAAAACTCAGACTAACCACTGCTTGTCTATAGTCTCATTTTGTTACAGCAAAATTGGGCGATGGCCACCAGAGGGACAATTTCAAAGGAAATCAATTAACTCATGTCATTTGTTAAGCCAGGTGTTTCAGGCTGCTGTTGTTTTACTTGCTGTCTGTCAACGAACTTTCTCGGGAGCCAATCAAAGTTATAATGAAGATTCAGACTAGAAACGGCCAATATACAGTTTAGATTGGATAATGAAAAGTGGCTGTCCTCAGCAAACCTCCAGTCATTTAATAGCGCCTTTAACAAGGGGGTGTGTTAACACGAGCCACTGATTCAGGAGCTTCTCAACATATTTACCTTTGCCAGTGCCCGTCTTATACTGACCAAGTCCCAACAAAGAAATGTGCAAGGAGATCACCCCTTCCCCCATATTAAAGCTACATACGCACCCAAATTTTTTCAACTAATTCCGTTTGCCTTGATTTTTACAAGATTTGATGTTTGTTCGAAAACTAAAACAGTCACGTTAAAATAGAAAGTATTCATTGGGTACAAAGCTTGTACGGACCAGGAGAAATATAGCAGTTGTTTGAATTTAAGGTAAGGAAGGCTGGCCATATTTGCTCAGAAAGACTTTGATCCAGCCGCGGCGAATGACCTTGTTTGTAACGAACCAACATTCTGAGCCTTGTAAGGGGCCTGGCTAACACGGTTGACTAGGAGTGACGTCAGTACATGTGCTGTGACAGCAGACTGACCTATTTCCAATTTAAAAATCTGACAGAAAATTCAGTTTTTAGTTTTTTTAGTTATTAAAAAATTGTCCTTCGACCTACAAATTTGATGTTGGAATTATTGGAAAGCCTCTAACTTGTACTTCTTGAGAAAAATATCAATTTTTCACGAGATTCTGTGATAGTGCAAAATTCAGAACTTTTGAGTGCGTATGTTACTTTAAGATATAAGGTGACAAAAGCATGTTTGTATATATTATGCCAAGCAGATAAAATAATGCAAACGCATTAGTGCAGGTGTGATGTATCGTTCATGACACAATTACACCTTCCAAAGCATACAAAACCCCAAAAAGCAAACAACCCATGATAGTTTTTATTTATAGGTGACATTACATGGATTGCGACAAAAGTGAAATACAACCAAACAAAGTGCCATGGAAGTCTATCAAGCACACATATTCTATGGCGTTTAAACTGCTGATTAGGACGGTCGTTAATCTTGTGGAGCATTGGTATAATGGCATATTCTTTAAACACCTTTAACTAGTAGGATCAGTTCTTCTATTGGCCTTAATTTTATGCCGGTCTCCATGGCGATGACCTATTATTTGAAGAACAATAATTAACAATAGAGCGCATGTGCAGCCAGATGATGCTACGTAGAGATATGATGGAATTTGATTCACTGTGATAAAATGGCTAGCAAGCCACGAACAAATTGAACCACTGATTCCGGCTCCGAGATCAGCGACTGCCACCACGCTTGCTTTAACAGGAACATAGCGGTCAGCCCACGCCAAACCAGATGGCCAGATAGGTGCAACGAATACTCCCAGACAGCAAGCTGATATCCACATGGCTAACTTGCTCTGGAAACCATAAAACGTCATGGCTAGGAGTGCTCCTAGACTTCCAATTGTTTCAATAAAAATCAATACTTTGACTGTGACAAAATGAGCGACAAATGTGACAAGCAATCGGCTTCCTGTATATGACCCCAAGTACGCTGACAACAAGTAGGCAGCTTCTTGTTTAGAAAAACCTATGTGACTCTCAAACGCAAACGTGAACAGATAAGCATAAAGGACACCCTCGAATGTGTTTATGCACATATACAGAAAGAACATGCCTCCTACAAATCGAAAGGAGAAGCTTTTTAAGAAATCAACCCGGCAAGACGTGAACCCAATAGATTTCTTTTTCTCATCTGTGGTTTTGGTAAGCGGTTCAGAAACCTTCTGTCTAGGTGAGCATTTTCCGACGATGTAAAAAGCGAAAATTCCGACGCTAATAATGACCAACATGCCGCTGACAATAGCAAATGGAATTTCTAGTCTTGCAGCCTGTAGAATGACCGGGTTATCGTCAGTAGAATTCTGGCATGTATGTGAAACATAGCTATGGCCTGTCATGGAATAGTTATGTAAAGCGTCGTTCGGGATGACTTCACCCGAGGGGCATCGGACAGACAGGAAGTCCTTTACTAACAGTGGTCCCAGAAAAGCTCCAAGGCCATATCCAAAATGAAACGAATGAACTGGCATCGAGGCTTTCTTTCCCCACATCACCAACAACAGGGCGTTGATTACTGAAAAAAGAAAAATCAGTTACCGTAAAACACAACAAAAAATTATAGCAACCAGTAATTTGGTCAGATTATAGTTGATTTTCTATTTCCACGAATGTGTAGGTCTACGTATTATGGCTCAAAAGTGCAAAGGCATTGTTTAAATTCTATTACATTGTGATACCTCAATTTGTTATGTTATGTGCCTGTCAACATTTATTAGCATCTGACAACATAGCCATAATCAATTCAGAGGCTGTGCTCGGAGTGTTGTGATAATGCGCCTCTTCAAATTTGTCGTAACGAAATACTGTCATTTTGGTGATTAGGCCTACTGTGCATGGTGCTTGTCAGTATGAAATGCTGCTCCCTTTATTTATTATTTAGTGGCACTGTTATTAACTATTTTGTACATGTATTTATGGTGAAAAAAATGATCTATCTATCTAACTTTGAGTACGTAGCCGGCTGAGAACGAAAATACTCACATTAGAGCTTGTTTAGCTCCGTAAAATGACGCTCTTCAGCTAAAGAGGTATAATAACTGCACTATAATTCTTTCAAGCACTGCGCTTTTGTGTCACCATTCTTAAAGTTTTTTTTACCTAAGACGAAGTGGTGATTTTCAAAACCAAAGCTAAAAGGGTGTTTAAACATGCACTTAAAATGATCCCATGATCATATTCATTTATTTGACTGGGGTTTAAATTCGTTCTCACTGGTAATTTTCTTATATGACGACTTTGCGTTGCCGGTGTATGGAAAACCAGGAAGAATGAAAACTATTTAGGGAAACATCCCGTGAACCAACTGACCCACGGCGAAAACCCTCCCATTTCAAGAAACTCCAAGATCAGTATGGACAATGAAACCCTTCCTTACCTTTATTTTTGCAACTTAGTTTTATTTAGTACTCTTGAATAGAACCAGTAGCACTCGATATTTCAAGTTACTAAGACTCTACATTATACGATTACACCAGAAAAGTTTTGGAGAAAAGCTGTTTTTTAATGTTTTCATCTGTGTAGAACACAGCTTTTCAAGTGTGAAATGAATATTACCTGTGCTAGCACAAGTCTGAGCTATTCCCTCGACAGTATTCAGAATACCGTATACTGCCACGGTCTTTGACCAGGGTTTCAGAAAGTTTACCACACTACACGTGGCCGAGGTAACTCCCAGGATTAGTTCAGCTCTGACCTTAGCTTTATCTCGTAGTACACTTCCAATTATAGAGCCAAATAAGCTACCAACTGTTCGAAACACCATGACTATACCAATCTTTTCAAAGTCCGTATGTAATATCTCCTTGAAATCCACAAAGGTTGCACCTGTCATAGAATTAAAAAGACCCTGAAAAAAGACAATGATAACTTTAATATAAGTGTTGATTTCTGCAGTTCTATTTATCCCATTATTTTTTATGAGGAAGACAAAAGTCCATATCAGCATTGGTTGATAAATTACCGCACCAGTGTTTTTAATAGTATTAGTCAGGTATAAGTACACACATGTATTCTGTTTTATTGGTAACTTTATTCAGCAAAGGCATTAGGACATGCAGGATTGGTCTTGAATCGAGGTGGAGGCTGTCGACAAACCGAAACCGCACTTTCACTGTGTTATTTCGCTACCGAATGTCATAAGTATGGTCTAAAAGTTGTGAATCTTCCAGTGCACCCTATTGCTAGAAAAAATAGATTACTGCACGAGTTATAGTTATAACTCTGTAAATTATGGGCGAGGCGATACAGCATAATTTCGGTGGTTGCTCCTTGAGTCAGTTTGTTGAGTAAGGCAAAGACTGACTTAGTATGGATAACCACTTCTGATTTATTTCAACACAGCGTTTCTATCTCATTCCAGAGATCGTTTTCAAGTATAAATGTAACATCAACAAACATATATTTATATAGCAATTGAGTAGAGGTGTCAAAACAGTGAGTAATATTAATAGAATGAGTGAGTGGTTGAGTAGTGAAGGATTAGGTTCTGCTATTGTCAAAGTCAGCCTGGTAGGAGATCAGAGTGTTTGTCGAGCGTTAGACAGCTGCATGGGCATGAATACCGTCCCGTGTAAACGCTTTGGATTCGAGTAACCTTGTCGACCGTTGATATATATTTATTTGATTGGTGTTTAACGTCGTACTCAAGGTTATTTTACGTATGTGGCGGCTTTGCGTTGCTCGTGTTATAAAAAATAGATAGTTATAGTTATAACTATGTAAATTATGGGCCAGGCGATACAGCATAATGTCGGTGGTCGCGCAGTGGGTCAGTTTGTTGAGTGTTGGACAGCTAGACACGAATACCGTTCCCTGTAACCGCTTTGGATTCGAGTAACGTTGTCAAATTTTGGATATATTTATTTGATAGGTGTTTAACGTCATACTTAAGGGTATTCCACTTATATGGCGGCTTTGCCGTGCCAGTTTATCGTAAAAAAACAGCCCGCGATCTTCACAGCTTCCCTTATATACATACGACAGACAGGGCGATTCGAACCTGTATCGAGGACAGGGAAGAGCCTGTATGGGTTAAAAATGTTAGAGCGACGCCAACACACACACACAAATCATAAAAGTAGGGCGTAAAATAACCAACGACGTTAAACACCAATGAAATACATAGGTATAATAGAGACCAACTTATCCATTATTACTTACACTGGTTATCCAAAAAACCACAAGAACGACTGTCTTCAAAACTTTGTACCTGAAGCCGTGGCGGAAGTTGATCCTTTCTGAAATCTGGTGTTCAGAGGTTGTGTCCTCCATGTTAAATTACCAAACTATAATCGATGATAATAAACGTTAAAAGAAAGTCATAGACTATAGGCCTATGCATGTGCGTGGGTTTCTTGTAAAGCTGTATTAGAAAAACTTATTGTACAGAAACTGGACCAAGGCTACCTTTATGACCCACTTGGACTGCATTATCTCCACTGAATATTTGAAGACTGGCATGCACCAAACTCGTACTGCTGACATAGATAAAACAAGATTAACTTACTTTTCATAGCTTGGCTTTTTGGTAAATAGTGTAATCTTTGTTAACATACTGGGGGTCATCGTAACAAAAAAAAAACCAACCCAACAACATTTTGATCGTTCAAGGAATTAATGTTAACTGTAAGATGACTCATGGCATATTGTGGACCAAAACCAATCATCCAGTTCAAAGGAAGATGTTTAAGATTAAAAACTCTTCATTTCGTGAGTGAGAACAAGGGGTTCTGCAAAATACCTTAGGTATTGTATACGCTCACGTTGATAGCTGAAGGCAAAGTATACTGGTCGCGTTGATTGGTTTGAATAATTGACCAATCACAGAGTCGCGTCGCTACAGAAATCTTCATTTTAATGTTGTTGTCTTTTAGTGATTCTGATATGAAACCTTTTGGATTATTAATGATAAACTACCAAGAAAATAATTCATAGGAAAACGAAAACACTCTTTTCTATTTGATTGGCATATGATCATCTCTAAATGAAGGTGCTAAAAATTTGTTTAGGCTAGTACCGAAACAATTTCGCATTCACGGACTGAGCGAAAACCATCGATTTTGTTTTGGACAATCCAGATTAACCCTGGACTTCCTGAACTTAATCTAAAATATATCCCAAGGTATGCTGTTATTTCACTGTATTGCAAACAACCTACGTAGGCATATGTGAGACAGTGAATCAAGCTATATAGTCATAGGAGATAGGAGATTTTATTCTCTATTTTAGAATGGGCATAATGTTTGCAGCACCCTAAAATAGGTTCGTACCATTCTTGAAAGCAGAATAGGGGGCCTACCAGAACTAATGTATTTACAAGCCATCTGTGTTGTTGTTGTCGTAGTAAGCCTGCAGCATCCGCAATACAGCTTACTTTTTTTTTTAGAATGTTTGAGCTGCAGTAATACTGCCTGTGTATGCAAAACAAGTTATCAACTTTTTGTTACGTTCCAATATCTTAGCGGCCAATCTAAAATATAATATATCCGACGTCTACGAGATAAAGACTCAAAGATACACCCAGGCCATCTTGTTTTGAACTACTTTCATATGCAGATCACGTGAAGCGATCATGTGACTCTTTATAGACATAGTAGTAGGTCAAAATGGCGTACGTTGCCAAATAGCCGATATTGTTTAAAGGTATGAATATATCGTCGACTATTCACGGACAGCTAATAATAATCTAGATTCATACTGGTTATTTGTTTCTGCACATACTCGAGTAGAATACATTTTCTCATCAGACGCAAATCTTAGAAATCAGGTGTTTATGGATTTTTTGAGAAACAGATTAGAAGAGTACAAAATACTTTGCAAAATTCAACTAGGGCCTACTGCATTGACACAAGAATTCCAATCAAATACGAAGGTTAAATTAGTGAATCAGAAGTTCATTAAAACTCCCATCAAGACGCTTATGACAATGTTCAATTGTTTGTTTGATTGGGGTTTTACGCGGTAGCCTACTCATTGTTATTTCACTTTTATCAGGGCGTGCCAGCCCAATCCGTGAAGGAAACCACCTTAACGACGCCACCAGCATGCAAGACAGGACAAAACATTACATAACAAAACAGAACACCACAACAAATCGGCCTCCTGTGCCTCTTAGCTTAGAGAGCACCAGGGCACAGCAACTTAGTTCCCACACAACCATTAGTGACCATGTTTTATTATTTGTTTGGTTGTAAAGCATGGAGGACGGTTCAGGCTTCAAAATGAAATAAAACAAACTTACTAAAAAAGTGAGTATTTTTTGGTTTGTTTTTATTGTGGTTTTACAACATATGTTAATGTTATTTCAGTCATATGACACCGTGTCAGGGCAATAGGTGAAGGAAACCGTTCTCCACGACACTGGCAACAGACAAATTAAGAAGGTTCCTGCCAACCGCTGGCAACTCAGCTATAGATTGCACCAATATGAATAAAAACATGACTACATTTTAGACAACCATATTTTTAAAAGATCAGAGACATTTTATTTGTCATCATCCGAAAATATCAGCTCAGTACAATTCATCATCTATATTTTGCATGTTTTGTTCCTTCACAAGGTAAAATCGGTTGCACTCAATAAGTTAAACAAGTATAAAACCTGAATGGATTGATTCTGAAGTACATCGGTAAAACTAAAATGTTGTTTATTAAAATTACATTTGAAAATCGAGAAATTGAAAAACAAAAAAATTAAATTGGAAATGAGTTTCGCAAAAGTTAAATCAGAAATACCAAAAATTAAAGTGCAACAGTCTTAAATTAAAACAAGTTTCGAGAAAATTAAAATGAATGTCAAGAAAACTTAAATGAATTTCGTTAAAATTCAAAGAGAAAACACAAATAATACCTTTTCATTTCTACCGCGGTGATAATATTTCCACTGCGGTGATAATATTTCCACAGTGGTGGAAATTAACTATCAGTGCGTTGAAAATACTTTTCGCCGCAGTGATAATATTCGTTATGTTTCCACTTTGAATTTTCAAAACTCATTTTTTAATGTGCATTTCATTTAGATTTTTGTGTGTTTCAATATAGTATTCTCAAAATTTCATTTTATATTCGTGAAATTCATTTCAATTTTCGCAAAATAAGGTAAATTTTTGTGCGTTTCACCTTAATTTTTTGTATTTGATATATTTTTTTGTGAAACTCATTTCGAATTTAAACTACCGTTGTTACAATTTCTCGACTTTTAAATTCAATTTTAGTAAACAACATTTCAGTTTTATCGATGGACTTTGTGTGTAACTAATTGAGTTCAACAGATTTTTCTTTGTAAATGAACAAATCATGCAAACAGTTGAGTGATACTTATAATCCACCGTAGAAAGGTGATAACTGCAAAAGAAACATAAGAATATATATTGAATTGATAAACAACACAGGAATTGCTATGAAATGCATACAATTTTGTGGATAAGGTAGGAAAAGGATTGAATAACATAAGCAAATCAAATATTTATTTAAAGCAATTATGGGCATTTTCACAAATTTTTTGTCAATCAATTCAACCATTTTTGGTTATATATGGATTATGTAGTAGACTAATATTAACGATATTACAATATAGAACTCTGCTTCTAGAGTCAAAGGAACTAAACTAACACCCAAAGGAAAAGTTTTAATTGTCAAGAAGTAAAATCACTCTCTGCAAAGGATAAGATAACAATAATATGTAAAAATAAACAGAATGAGTCAAACAAAGCAAAATACTATTTGTTCAAAATAATTGGTGCTGAGGTATCTGAAGTTTAAACCAAACAGAACGAAAACAAATTTCCCAGTATATGTTACACTGATCAAGGTCTTTAATTTATTGTGAGTCAAGGCCTTCTACTTTCAAATGATTTTTAAAACACGCCCACTATTAAAAAAAAAAAAAAAAAAGGCTCTTTTAACTCTTTTGGAGGGCAATATATTGGAGATCTTTGGAATAGAGTTCTGAAGTTAGAACATACTATCACAGCCTCCTAACTTGGCTTTTAAAATACCATAATTCTTTAACCATTTCACCCCCTCTGAGTGTGTTTAGTTGAATAGGTAACATGAAATTAAACCACAAGCAAATTTGGGAAAGGGCGTAATCCAATTATAAATAATTAATTTATTATTATAGCTTACTGTATAACTTAATAATTAGCCTATGTGCCTGAGATTTAACAAGTTAGACAGATTGAAAGTCTTATTGTTGAAAAAATCTCAGGGGGTGAAAAGGTTGAAGAATTATGAATTTTTTATTTGATAGGATTTAGTTTTGACATAATAAAGAAATTTGTGGACGGATATATATTATTTATAAAGTGATTGATTGGATCTCTACACAAGATTGGTTGATTGATTGGGCTTTTAGGCTATTTATAAGGTAATTAGATTCATCATTTACACAATAAATTTGAAATCTAAGGTATACAGAGTATTTCTGATTAGATAATGTTCATCAAGCAACAAAATCAATCAGGGTGAATTAACTAAATTTTGCAAACAAATTTACATGCCAAACTTAATTAACTATGTGTTACAAATCAGTAGTTTTGAGGCTATTTTCTGAATAAGTATTTTAGGCTGAATACATTTGATGTAAAATGCAAGATAATGTAACACATGCCATTTGTGTGCCTTTCCAGAACTTGTTGTACATTTGATTTACCAGATATTTTAATTCATTACCCTCCAAAAATGAGTGGAATACAAATGGGTTTTAGTTAGGACTCATTTGTTAATATTTTTAAAACTAGAAGGGAATTAGAATATTGGATTTTTTTTTTACCACAGTTTGTCTATTTCATGTACATGTCTTTCAGTCAGAAAGATTTGAAGTAGCTGTGTATTAGTCCAACCTGGTGAACAGTTGAGGAGAAATAGGGGATAATTAGACGCAATTTTATTTTGGAACGTTTCACTGTTATTTCCCCTGTTTTACACGTATCATGACAGTGTGTCAGCCCAATGGGTGAAGGAAACCACCCCTAACAACAATGGCACAATACAACACAGGACATTTACAAGATGAAAAACAGGAGACCACAACACATTGGGTTTTCTTATGCCTCTTAGATAAGAGAACGCCAGGGCACAGAAAGCTCCCACCCAACCAACCACTGTCAGACTTTGAAAGCCTGTCTGGAAGAAACCATCTCATCTGTGTGAATTTTCAGAAATGTACTAAATACTCATACAAGTCAGGAAATTAGAGCCTTCTGAAAGCGATTCAAATCTGCAAATCATGACTGCCTGAATGGATAGTGTTCTGTTTATTGAGCCATATCCTGGAAACTACTTGGAGTTTGAAGCTATAACTTGGCAAACCTTCCACTTGTGTGGCTGAATGTGTGCTAGGGTATCATCAGCTGATCATTGATAATTTGTTCAGAATTATTGAAGAGGGTCAGCGCAGAATTTCATTCTTTCAGCTGATTTGACATGGAATGACCATGCTTCCGCTCAAATCATGCCCGTAATGAAATAAAACAAGATTTGTTAAACAGATGTAGGGAATTTGAGCAGTGTTGAGTTTCTGACCAGTGAAAAAGAAATGTAAATTACTGTGACAAATTCCTTGTCAAAACTTATAGCAGAGAATCAGAAAAAATTAGGGGATTTAAACTTTTAAGCTATGTAGATTTTATTGCCTTCATTAAAAAGGCTTCATGAAAACTTGTATGAACATCTAGGAGAATTACAGAATTAATTCTTCGTTTCGACATTCATTACTATACAATTGCCTTGGTGGAAAACATATATGAATTTTGAGTTAATGTACAATATGTCGAATGGTATACAAGTGCTCCAGTAAATTCCTGTATCTGTCAAAGAGGAGAGCTACTTAAGTTATCTTTGTTGCCGTTTAAGATAAACAATAAAAGACACATTGCTACGTTATAAATATATCTAAAAAACTAAGTTATTTCATAAAGTTAATGAACTTATCTTTCGCAGTTATTTTTAACAAAATAAACATATGTCGTTGTTGTTACCTGAAATGTCTTCGCCTTCCGATGCTGAACCAGTCCCGGAGTCATCATCAGTCGATTTTTCGCTCTCGAAAGTCTCTTGCTTCATATCATCTTCTTCAGTTTCCGTTTGCTTCTCGTCACAACCTGCATTTTAAGTCCGTTCATGAAATCCCCGTAAAAATCTGACCAGCCAAGTAGATTCGTAGCTCTTTTCCGCCAGCAACTTGAAACTGACTCCGCTCACACGCGTATGCGTAGCGGGGAATCCCGGAGTCCCGCCTCGTTTTCGTTAGGGATTTCCATGAGACACGTGATTGGGTTTCTTGAATATGTTATGAGATAAAACATACAAACAGAAGATAACGAAGAGAGGTAATGAATATATTTTAACTCAGCAATTCAACAGCCCATCGTCAGGGGTAATTTTATCTAAATACGCATGGATATATATACAAAAACATGTGAAGAAATACTGTTTGCAGTTAAACACTAATACAAACATCACAATTAACTTACAGGTAGGGCCTACCTAGTTTCAAGTAGGCTACAAGTTTCTTATGAATTACAACTTCTTCATTTGTTTGTCACGACGTTTCGATCACATCCCAGAGACCTACACAATTTTTGAATTTATTTTTCAACTTCAGCTGAAAGTCATGTATATCCCAAACGCCTATGACCAGCTGATAAGTCTTTAAACAGATTTTGACAACGCTAGAAATTATTCCCTTTAGCAAAACAGTAGCATAGGGCCTACTCATTTAATCTTGTATATTCACCCATTGACACCTCTCACTTAGTATCTACAATTCCATTTTTACAGAGTAATGCTTATTTTTATGATCATTTATTTGTATTGTAACTTTATCAACCCAACTTCCTTCTGAACATAACAGTTTACATTGATAGACTTAAACTTATTTTTATTTCTACCATTTATTTGCCTCCACACAGTCTTACACACTGAGATACTTAAAAAATAACTGCCTACCCCCTGTTACGATATTAACTTTAATCCATATCCGTTTCATTCCACAGTCAAACTAATATGACTACCTTATGTTGTAGCACGTATTTCTTACCATTATGGGATAGTTCTAGTTCCTTCGCCAGAACCACATGTATGCGGGAGTATGCCTATGTAACTTTAAGTTTAAGTTTAGTTCAGAATATAAGTTGTCAATTTTCGAACCAGTCTTCGAAGTATTCCTTATTTATAGTTAACAAACGAAACTATAACATGGTGTCAGAAGAAGGATCAAAAGAAGACACGTCCTTGTTCTACAACAACCGACTTGAGCTCGAAAGCAGACAAGTGCTGACAACAACAACAAGAGGCTACAAACGAACTATTCGTAAGTAATGAAAAAAAAAAAACAACAACAGGAAAAAGGGTACAGAAACATAATCGCTACAGACAACAACAACAAGTGAACTGTAAATACCTCACATGAACATTTAATGAAGTGAACAACACACTTATAAACCCC
>JAVFBZ010156177.1:3879-18473 GCA_032466195.1 Katharina tunicata | reverse complement strand
AATAGAACAGTAACATTTTCCTTAATTAAATTTAGCATTTTCTGACCAAGATTTGAAAATTACATACTACCCTAAATACTCAACAAATTCAACCTCTAATTGCACAAACTTTAAGTAATTTATTGAATGTTTAAGTGCGAATTTGGAACTAAAACTTACATTTTCTGTTAATTTAAAGTCTGAACTTCATAGACATTTCAAAATTGCTTGTCAACACTTCTTACTCTTTGCATAAAATGTAGTTTTATAAATTGTAAAGGAGGTCGAATTTGTTGAGCATTTAGGGTATATATGCACAATGTCTTTATTCATTAAGGATTGAATTCTTTGATAGTCAAATTATTTTACACAATTTGTTACAAATTTTCTATAAGTTTTCTGTATAAACAAATTCTCATTTGTTATTGGTCCCTTTTAAGATTAAACTATGATGACTAGCTTATGGATTTTATTCACCTGTTATGCTGTACCGCACACCTGGATTCTTGAAGTTGATGTTCAGAACTTACATCATACTGTAGCTCACGCACACATTGCATTAAACATCCATATGCCCCGAACAACATCACAAAACAAAATTCACAAGTTTTTTAATCCCAGCATCTGATTTTTACCAATTGTAATCCCAATCTTATATAATCCTTAATCCCAGGTAATGTTGTCAAAAAGGTGAAATGATTTTAAAAGTGAAATTTTAGGCAAATTATACCAACCATAAAATCATAGGAATCTCTCTCTCAGTGAAAAAACTTCCAATTATTTCAAAATACATCTAATTATTTAATGAACCTACTTCGAAATTGAAAGGAAGCATGTAATCAATTTTTAAAATATACCAATTAATAGCGTCCTAATATTGAGGCTAACATTCGTCAAAAAAATCTATTTATTAGAACATTTTTCTTAGTGTCTATTTTATTTTTTAACTTTTACTTTTTTAAAAGTCCAATACAGGGATTTCAAATTACCTGAACTGTTAACTTCTCTATTTGATTTTCCTAAAACAGGTGTTTAGTCTTGTCTCTATCCCTGTAGTCTAAGAAAAAATAACTCTTAGGGTATTACCAAAGGGCTCTGGGAAAATTATGCCATAATTAACTCTATTTGATTACTGGAGCCTGTTACAAAACCAACACCTTAGTTTCTTGTATACAGTCATCAGTGTTGTAATGTTGAGGCTCTACAGGGGGCCACCCATTGTTGTGTCTGGCCTGGCTTGAGTGACTCCCTATGGAGCCCCATGGTACCAGTACACAACTATATAATGACATCCACCTGCCCTTCCTGGCATTATCCTAACAATCTTTGGAGAAGTAACATCACTTTTAAGGATATGCAATTAGACACACCTGTTATTAAGTGATACCTTTTTTATCTGAGAAAAAAAAAACTACATCGGATATTTAGTTGGCGAATAGTTCTTGCAAAGTCTGATTAAGTGCCACTGATACTTAGCTAGGTAAGCTATGGAAGAAACTGTTCTTTTGTTTTTAGTGACCTAATTTCTAGTTTAAAGATATATTTACCTGTATGTATGATTGAAAAAGTAAATGTAGATAATGACCGACACACCTAAGGAGATTCAGTCAGTACCTGGACCAGGAATTGTTCAGTTTATCATTTCCAGAAGGCCATTCCTTCAATATATTTTCGGTACATGCCATTTTACTTAATAATTCAAAGTAATTTCTATTCTTTCAGACTTCAAACTCAGAAGACTTCCTTTTACTATTGAACCCGGACCTTGGTCGTAACCAATCAAGTAAGTTATTTTTTATTTTTATTTTTTTGTATAAATTTGAGAATATTCTAGAAAACAGGGTTGCCAGATTTCTTTGCTACAAGAATAAAATCATAAATGTGTTAAGGCTAAATTATAATCTTTTATTAAGATTTCAAGTTAAACATTAAATGTAAAGTAATGACTTAACATCATGAAAAATCAGTTGATGAGGTTTATTGATTAAATACCGTAAATCACCTATACTTTCAACCATGAGTCGCTAACCTTGGCAGTTGTAGAAGTATTCTATCTTGTAAACAAACAAATTTGTGGTTGCTGTAAGAACTTGCACCCCCCAACTGCAACATCTTCATCTGACTCTCAGATATTTGTTTGTGTAATCAATCCCCTGATTTCAATTTTCTCTCAGGGTCCCTGAATGTGCTAGCTAGAACTGGTAGTGCTCAGTCTGACAGCAGTGGCTTTGCTGACGTTGAAACCGACAACATGCTGGATTTTGATCTGAAAACGGTAAGAGAAACATCTAAAAATATCTTTCTTTTCGTGCAAGTGAATGTTTTGTGTCTGGGTTACACTATAAATAATTTCCCAAACCACAGTGTACATTAGGAATTGCAAAAAACTTTAACACGCTCATTTTATAAGTTTCTCTCTAAAATTGACTAAATTGCTTTACTCTCTATTTTGTAATTTTTTGCCTCATTTTTTTTTCACTTCATATTTTCTGACGATCTTCCTTATTTTCTAAACGCCAAAAGTTTTATATATATTTACATTAATTTCAGATAAGTACCTACATGGGGAGCAGCGGTGACAGTGATATGACTCTAGCTTCCAGTATTAACACCGTTCTCACACGTAATCTGCAAGATTCAAACCTCGACCCTGTTGAAAGCAGTCCCCTCTCTGTGTCGACACCTTCAAAATCATTGACTTTTCCATCCGAAACTATGGATAAATGTGTTGGAACAGATATCCAAGGTTTGGACTTAATTTTACAAGTGCTGACCCCTAGTGGTGAAGTATATCATCCAGAACAAGGGGGTGAAGCTCGGGATGTGGAATTGTCAACTTCAGAGATCAGTGAAACTGACCTGCGCTGTGATAATGATACAGATTTTGGTTTTAGTATCTGGAATGAAAAATCTTGTCGCTTTCATGAATCCAGTTATTGTATAATTCCTACTCTGTACGGTTCTGACATTAGCCTTGCTAACAACGACAATGATTCGGCCCAGGATCGTAATGGCAACCCTACTCCTCAAAAAAATATCGTTTCAAGATATTATATTGACATGAGCCCGCGGAAAACCAAATCAAAACTAGAAACTTCTGAACTGTCGCTGAAAGTAGAAGCAGGAAAGGTCAGTTTGCAAGAATCTGAATACAGTTCCGATAGCGTGCTAACGACACGATTTCAAGATAATCTCAAAAGCTTTCATGATGAGTTATTTGATGTTCGAGATGAGGTCGAGATGTCACAAGATGAAGATTTGGCTGAAGAAATAGAAAGAGCTGATCAAAGCGGCTGCAGTAGCAAAATGGACATTTATGACATTCCAGAAGAGACAGACTATTCATTGTGCAATTTTTCAGAGGGAGCAAAGACGGAGTCACCGTTTGGAATGTCGACGCCAAAATTGAGTGGGAAAATGTTTTCTCCGTCCCATACTCATGAACTGTCTATGCTCAATTTTAGCATTGCGAGAAGACCTGGAGGTCACATGGCTTTCTCCCAATGTCAAGCAGCGAGCACTCCAGATGTGCAGAAGTTTAAAAACACTGAGGAAGATGAGGCGGCCATATTTGAATATCAAAAACTAGCATCCCTTGTCAACCAACCTAGAGTTACGGTAAGTAAAGTTCAATAAACATGATATTCATTTCATTAAGTAAAATCTTAAATTAATATCTGGTCAGTTTCTGTATGATTGTAGATCTAATTAAAATTAATTTTGTGCTGAAAAGTTTTTTCAAAATTCAGTATCTCTTATTTCAGAAACGTCGCGGTCTTAATACAGTGACCACACCTCGATATTCTGGCCCCACCCATAGCGACCATTGGCGAGCACTTCAACGTGAACAGGTTTGTGATTTTACACCGTCACCATGGTTACTCGTCAAGCTAATCTACACATGCTCGCTTCTCCCAGTCAAAGTGCCCATTTATGTTGGTCGAAAAGTCCTGTCGAATATTTGTCCAAAATTCTTTTAACATTTTTGTTTTTATAAGTGCTAAGCGTAACAAAACTTCTTTCCGATTTGGTGTATTTATTTTATGAAAGGAAATAAAATTTTATGAATATATCTGGGCCTTTGACTTATTATTTGAAGCAGTGTGTAGATTCAGCTTGATGATTTATTCTCATCACAAGTTTTATTATAGAAATCATTTGATGTGGCTAAGGTTGGAGTAGCAGGAGACTGCATTATAAGATCTCTTCAGAATTCTTCCCACCTGCTGTTTTAATTATTCTACCTGCTCCATTGTGTATTCAAGTCTGTTAATTTGTTTGATACGCCTAATTAGCTCACAGGTGTCACAGATTTAAATTTAGTTCATTCTTCAAATTTATTAATGTTAGATAATATTAGTGCTGGTTATACCTCTATACAATAGAGATGACTTTCTGGGTACTGAAGTTTCACAAATAGTTAATTCCTTATCACGAAACCCAATAATATTTTTTTCTTATTTCTTATGAAAAGTAATCTGATTTTTGGGGCTTTGTTGGGGGGAGAATTTTTTCTGCATAAAATCACCAAACAAACAAACTTAATTGATTAATTAGAGTAAGTTTGTATTTTATTTATTTTTTTGCATTTGTTTATCCACAATAAATTCATATTAATAACAGTCTAAGTAAAGAAAATGTTAGGCGGGAATAAAATCCATAAAATTTCTATCCCATTTAGATTTTAATTGAATAACACGTTAAGTTATGCAACAAACAGTGAGCGTGTTACCTTTAGGAATGCTGAGAAATGTTAAGCTGGTTAACAAAAGATCATTGGCTTATCGATCTATTATAAATCATTTAGTTGTGTAATGCACGTTACAAGAACATTATTGGATTAAGGAAATTCACACTTGATTATTCAACTAGGTCATTTGAACGTTAATCTACTAAAAACCTAAAATCTTTAACATGACCAAAGTTTTGACACCGGGCGATAAATTTTGTAATCAAGCGTTTAGATTATCTGCTGTGTTATGTAATCTATCACCTACGCCCCTGCTAAACATTTACCCCAACTTAGTTTGAATTTCGCACTTTGCATCATTTTAGTTTATTTTGACACTTTTTCCGGCTTTGGCTGCTTCTCCACTTAACCTTTATCTTGCCTATACATTTTTGAAAAGGGTTTGTCAAACAAAGGAATTTGACTGTAAAAGATTTTTAGAATTAGCAGTAACTGTTGACACCTTTGTCTGGTTTGTATGCTATTCCTATTGGCCCTTGATTTCAATTAAATCCCTGTTATAGTAAAACTTGAGCGAAAGCACTTATCTTGTGTTTTTGGCACTTTAGAGGCATTGCAGAACACCTCTACATTTGTGGAAGGCAAACACTTACGGTTTAATTGGAACGTTGATGTTTTAAAGAAGTATACCAGTTGATGTTCACAGTTGTTAACCTACATGTACTCTACCTTTCCTATCTGCCTCTGTCTATTATTATTATTATTATTATTTTTTATTTTATTAAAGTTTGGGCAAAAGAGCATTTATCTTTTGCACTAATATTTAACACTTACATTACCAAGAAATCCACTGGTTATTGTCTCCATGGACCATGTTAGATTAACACTTAACAGTTCTTCTTGACTTTTGACACTTTAAATAGAATATTTTGCCTTCCTCTTAATCTGCATCTAAATTAATCTGGCACTTGTTAAATTAGAAAGGGCAATTGAAACTGATAAGAACATTGTTGATTACGTAACAATGCAGCTCTCTTGCACATTGTCCGTTGGATTTTGTCTTCCTGTTGACTGTCAGATTTTTAAAAGGGTACTTTTCTTTCTTAAAGGATTATTTAAGAGCTTGCTATACTTTTAGCACCAAATCAGCTTGTGGCACTTTGATTGTTCATTTTGTCTTAGAATAAAAAAGTCCAACGCTGAATAGAATTAAGAATTACGTCCTGCACCTATCTATTTTATGTTAAAATCATGAAAATTCATTTGTTCAATTTCATCTTGAAATCTTCTTTCTTTATTCTTTAATAACCTTTCCTATCATTTACTGTGATAAGTCTAGACATGTTTTCTTTATATAGTGTTTTTTTCTCACAGTTGTCTGGTTACGCTCATGGTTTTCTCCTAATAGGAAAAATTAACTTAATCACACTGTTTTCTGTCTGCCCAATGAATAGACCAGACATTGTGTGTCTAATATATACTCTGAAATATTTTTTGTGTCCGTTAACAGTACTTTCGTTTTTTGGGATAACACTTTCTGATACTGAACAGATTCTAGTTTAGAAAATTATACTTTACATGCTGCCTTCAGATTAACACTGTCTGTCTGCGTTCTTTATTTGTCCTTCATTTCTGTTTGCATTCTTTATTCGTCCATCATTTCTGTCTGCGTTCTTTATTTGTCCTTCATGTCTGTTTGCATTCTTTATTCGTCCATCATTTCTGTCTGCGTTCTTTATTTGTCCTTCATTTCTGTCTGCATTCCTCCCCCCCCCCATATTCTCTGTTATTTTATTTTGAGGTAATTTTACTATTCTAATGGAATCTCTTTTTTATTTTGTTTTGTCATATCTCGTATCTAGACATTCCATTAATATATAGTGCACCTTATTTTTTTTCTTTGGTTTTTTTTTTCCCATTCTTGTTTGTCTTTGCAATATGTTTTCTGTTATTATGATCCTTTCTTTCACTTGGTTACACATTGACTCAACAGATCTTCCCACAATTGTCTGTCTTTCAATCTCGGTCAGCTTGGCCTGTTGAGACACCTATTATCTTGTGCCCTTAGGGTGCCTAGGGTATTGGGGTGCCCAGCTATGAGGAAACCTTTTTTTTGACACCAATGGAAGTTCTAGCCATTGGGGCGTCATCTGTTGAGGGCTACAGGTTGATTATAATAGACACAACAGATCTTTTGAAATCGATTAACAATGGGTGAAGGGACCAGCCTAATCCCAAATGAACACGAACCTTGTAGGGGGGACCTAGTTAGTATATAGATTGCCAGCCATTATTGTCATATGCTCAGTCCAAGTTTGGGGTTAAGGGGGAACAGTCTTGTGTATATCACGTCTAAAGTGTATTTGAAAACCATAGAATAACCTTGTAGCAAAAACAGTTTTTTACAAAACGTTTCTAGAACAGGGTTCTATCTGTTTTTTTGGATGTCATTCAATTTTTCGGTAAGATTTTCTGTATTGGAAATTTTCCAAAATAATAGAACCTGTTTGCGTTACTTATACATGTTAAAATTTCTTTTTCATTTGAAGTTACTGCAATTTTTTTAGTAATATTTTTTCGCAATGTTGTTCGCTGCTTATGGTAAACTTAGTATGCGATGACCTGTTTATCCCATTTAAATTCGAAGTTTAAAAATATTTGTGCCTTCCAACAAATTAGGGTAGGCAGTCTTTCAGAGATTTTCGAGCCTTGGGGCACTTCAACCTAAGCCATTGCATAAATTAAATATGTTATAAAGAAATTATAAACTCAAAATTTTACGTTTTTAGAATCATTGTACGGCAATGAAGATGTTTGTGAGGTTGTTTTTGTAAAACACAATCCTATAATATTTTCCACCGTACACTTATCCTAATCTGCTCTTTCGTATTTACAAGCTTGTTAAAACTTAAATTTTCTTGTGTCAATTCTAATTGTTTGCTGTGTGATGTTAATTTAACCTGCATTTGATTTTAGAATACATTTGCATAACCTTCCAATGTACATTCACAACACTTGTCCTGAACCCCTACATTAATTTCCATAAATACCTGGCCAAAAACCTGCTACCTTGCCAGCTTAATATGCCCAACACCTACCTGTATTATATTTATTACTGTTTACACCAGGTGGGCTATTAAATGCTACCAACAACCCTGCATGTATTCTTTGTCAAAACAGTTTTTGTCTAATCGTTGTCCAGTTCAACATATCCACTGTATTGGTTGTTACAGTCCACTATTTCTGTGGACATTTCCTGGGGAAGGCTATTTGTTTTGGATACTGGTATACCATTTTGATCTCATTTCCGAGATTTTTTTTTTTTTATCTCATGACAGTATTAAATACATGTTCTTGTTAGTTGTTGTGAGATAGTCAAATGTAAGTTTGAATGAGACTAGCTGAAGAATATTTTGGTTAATCTGATAAGCGGTTTGTAGGCTAAAATTTTATGTTTCTTTGGAAAATTAGTTCATTTGATTTTAGTAATTTCTTGTTTGTTTTTATTTGATTATTTAAAATAACATCCTATCAGAAATGCTTCCTGGAATTTTCTGGTTACTGTTTATACTGTGGAACTTTTGTAAAAACTTAATGCCAGAAATAGAGGTTTGCAAAATCTTTGCACTCAACTCAAATTTTTGGTATTTAAGCCTTTTTTCAATTTTATGTTTTTATTACTTTTAAGGTAGTCAATATTTACCATATGTTTCACCCAATCAATATCTTATATTATATATTTATAAAGCTTTATTGATTACAATTTTTCCTTTATTCATGTTAGAGACAGATTCATTCCAGGACAATTTTGCTTGAAACATTTAGGCAACAGATTTTTATATCCGTTTCATTCAAAATGTTTTTCTGGTTTTTGTAGAGGTTGGTTGAAGAAAATAGACTAATGCAGCAGGCTGTAGATAGATACAAGATGGAGCTCCGCCATCTTGAAAATTCCTTCAATGCTCATTACAGTAAAGTTTATGATATGATGACTGAAGAAGAAAGGTACATTTTGTTAATCTTTTGATCTGTTTTTACTTTGTAAATTATAGTTTACTTTTATTTGATTATTTTTATATAACATCATAATCAGAAATGCTCACATCCACCTTACATTTAATACATTGCATTGATTTTGTAAAATATTTCAAAATGTAGACTGACATCAATGGCTTGTTTCTAGATTATATTCATGCTGTTATACTTAGCACTGGAGTGACATCTTTCCAACTGGGATAACCCTAACATGACTACACATTTAATGGTAGTGTTAAAGTTGCTGTGTTGGAATACATCTACGTCATATATGTGAAATATCCTTGAACACTAATCAATCAATCCGACATCAATGGCTTATTGCCAACAATCAGAATTGAAGTTCCGGCAATCTTGGGATTGGAATAAGAATGACATAATCACTAAATTAATAAATAATCTAATATTTTTCATGTAGGCCTAATACAAGTAAATTCCACCTTGCATTGTGTCAAATTGTGTCATTTTTACCTCCTTCAGGGATGAAATAGAAGAGCTACAATTGTTACGAGCAGAGGTTTACAAGGAAGTCTGTTCAACAGAAAAACTAATCTTAGGACGAGGAACGAATCTAGACCTGGCGAATCAATCGGCAAAACGACCCTTAGCGTCGTTAGATGTTGTTCATCAGGTATGTTTTACTTGGGTTCAAAATTTTAAATGGTAATGGTAGTTGCATTGAAATAAATTTAATAGTGAATAATAATTCCAAACCATTAAAAGTTCATATGTTAAACGATTAATGTTTATTAATTAAAATTTGAAAGAATTTTTTTTATCAGTTTGTTATCAATGTAAAACTTAGACAACAATTTTAATTTTACCTGATTACAAAATGAAGTATTTTATGGAATAAGAGGGATTTAATACATTTTGAAAAATAAATTTCAAATTTTTTGCACAATATGTATTAAAATGTAACAAAAATTCTATACGAAATAAAATATAGATTATATTGTCGTTGTTTGTCTTTAGATGATTGAGCTTCTCAAGGAACAAATGTATCAACGCACTGTAGTGCTTGATCTGGACACGTCGATGGATCAGATCTTGGATACTAGCTCCTCCTCCTCCTTGCCCCTGTCGCCATGGGAAGAGGAAGTGTCCGACTTGAGGGACGAAGTTAGACGAGAACAACGGATACAGCAACGAGAACTAGAGCAGTCTTTTGAAGGCGTAAGTATTAATTTTTGTAAAAACAAATTTTAAAAAAGCAGTAGTATTTTTAAAATAGGCAACAGTAAAAACCATTGATTGAAATAAGGATTTTTGCTATTAACAAAAGTATATAAAAATTGCAGTTGTCATAATTTTAATTTTAGATTTTTTTTATTTCTATCTATGCCAGAATTTTAAGACGATTTTGTGTTTCGATTATGTGCAGTCCTGCCGAATACAAAAAAATTTAATCTTTAAATCATATTGTTAAAATTGTGGATAAGTCTTCAGTGTACATGTAAAATATTGTGGGTTCCATTATATCATTAAATATTTGTTAATGATGTCATATTTAAGAGGGCCCGCGCCGTGGCTCAGTGGTTAGCGCGTCTGACTGCAGATCCTCCTCCAATGTACCGCACGGGTTCAAGCCACCCAGTGGACCTGAGGTATATGAGGTAGTCACACGAGGTGACTTCGGCAATCGCGGGGCGTGTTTACGAGGTTTCCTCACGGTTTTCCGCCGTATTGAGTAGAGCAAATAAAGAAATGGAGAATCCATTGTCATATAAATGAAATACCTTTGAGTATGACGTTTAACACCAATCAAACAAACAAACAAACATATTTAAGACGAAAAACATTTATCTTTCAGTTAAAGGTTTCCCTGTTTGATGAAGTTAAGAAGGAGATTCATGAAGGAACACAGTCTTTATATCAAGAACTACAGGTCAGTCAGTTAATGATCTCGGCTTATCCATCTGTGGGCAGTTAATTGGGAGCTTCCTGTTCATTGGTGCTTTCCTGCTTAATGGGTATTGATGAAGCCTAAAAGAAGTCCATCTGTTTGTACTGTCCAGTGTTTGTCATGTGTTTTGTAATTTTCTGCCAATTTTGACAATCAATCTGTTTAGCCATTTGAAAGTTCGACCTTAAGTAGATTTATAAATTCATACGTGGAAATGTTACACAACAGATGCTAATACATATTGCAAGTAAAGCATTTATGTTCACATTGGTTGCTAAAAGTGATAAGAAGGCGTCAAAAAGCTATTGCCTGTTTAAACCATTAATTTAAATCGCAAGTTAGCCTTAAATTACTATATTACTCTTTACTAGAAAACCTGTAATTTCTTCATCACAAATTGAGCATTTTGAATACTTTAACTTGGTGACTTATGTTGTATTTCTTATTCCTTGCCATACAGGCCAAAGATAAAAAGATCACAGCGATGCAATCTGAGATTCGGCAATTACGGAGGAGAAGTCTTCAGGCTGAAATGTTCCCACCACGATGAATGTGCTCATTCCAAACAGTCTAGTTTTCTCTTCTGCCTTCTGAAAACCTTGTGTATACATGTAGGTGTACTCCGAAAGATATGCAAATTTCAGAAACCGTTCTGTGATTAGAGGATATCCTAAGAACGCCTGGTAGTGATTCAGGCCATGTATGGCTAAAAATCCATGATGATCTATGTCAATTATCAGAACCCCTGTCTGATTGACTGATTACCAGGAATCGCCCTACATCCTAGAGTGGTTATGACCTTATTTGGGCAACAACCATTGTGAATATGCAAATTTTAGAATCTGTGGTTGGATGATTCTGTGTGACGTATGCAAGTGCTTTCCTGACATTTTGTGCGACCGATCTTCAACAATGTTCCCGGCATAACGGTGTGTTTTCAGTGCGAGGCTAAATTTCCAGACTTTTGAACGAAGGCTGCATACAGAATAATTGAGATTTCTACCTGTACAACATAGAGTGCCAAGGCTGCATAGGATTGTGCTTTAACAAACTTTCCAAGTGTCCGTGTTAAATTTGTGAATTTTATAGCCAAAGTGACTGCTTTTACGTGCCTCAAAGGCTGAACTTACAAGGTTTTATGACTATGAGCTTGTGGATGTGGATTCAAAGCAACGTAACAGTGATCTGCTCCCAGACATGCCAGAAGAGTCTTCTCTCTTGAGAGGCTGTTTTTGATTGGCTAGAATCCCATGAAGAGAGAATGGCTCTGATTCGCTAGTATCCCATGAAGGGAGCTTGGCCCTGATTGGCCATGCTCCTATGAATAAATGGCTCTGATTGGCTAGGATCCCATGACGAGAGAATGGCTCTGATTGGCTAGTATCCAACGAAGGGAGAATGGCTCTGGTCAGTCTAAAATGGACTTACTTTCTATCCAAAATACATTGAAAGGATTGTTGTAATATTTCATGATTGCGGTGAGGAAGGCTTTCATTGGTCACTTATTCTGTATCAAGGTTCTAAAAAAAGGATGGTTCTGATAGGCCAGAATGTTCATGGCCAAGGGTGTGAAATGTGATTGGTTGAACTAGAGACATTCCAATTGACTTGTTAAAAAGTATACCTTCCATGGCACTACAATATTTGGACATATTAGGAATTATTCAGAATTTCCAAAGGTTTTTGATGGCTCTTAAAAAGATTTCTGTGATTTGTTTGACAATGTCTTCTTAATTTGAGACGATGGTTCTTATTGGCTGGTACTTATTTGTTTTCCGGAAGGATTTTCATTGGTTTAAATCTCGTTGAACTTTGTGTGGACATCTCAACGTTTTGTTGTTCCTAAAGGAATTGTGGATAAAATATTTACAAATATTTTAGGATTTTTATATTGGTTTTAAGTGTTTACTGTTTTGATGAAATGGTGATGCTATAAGCATATGTGCATTAACTCAAATGGACAGTTGATACGGTCTGTGTCGTAGGGAAATAGTGCAGTTTGTTCAGTACGCTTCTGTTCATATGATAGGACTTGGACAGGAGGAATATTGAAGGTGTTGTAGCTTATAGCGGCTTGCTTTTGGAAGTAGCTCGATGGATATCAGCTTCTACAGTTGGTGTGTTCTCACTGATTCTGAATTTCTGAATCAATTACGACAGACTATTGGAATCTATTGTTTTGGAACAGATTTCATCTTGGCAATATTCAAGGAATCTGACAGCACAGACTCAAAAGCTTCAGAATTGCAGAGTCATTGTTGAAGAAAATGGGTGCCTCTCAGAGAGAGACTTCATACAAATTACACACTATTTATCTACTTACAATACGCATCAATCAAATCTCTACCCAATATTGGAGAAAGACTCTATGCAGGTGTAGCTAGAAAACCTATGCAAATAACTATGCAAATACCTATTTTTTATTGTGTTATTTAACCAGTATATAAACTGGATTGTTACTTACTATCTATTTATTCTTTTTAATAAATGAGTCTACTGACTCAGCTTTAAAAAAAGTTACATATTTGTCTTTGACTATTTTAAATATGGTAATGTTTCTGAAAGTTTTGCGTTGGTTTGATGTCGCTTTGTTTAGTGCTCTCAGCCGGTGATGTAAAGTGAAGTACCTAATAACAAATTATGTTCACACTGAAATCCAACCAAAATTTCACCGGGATTCCCGGTTCTGTTTCAAGATTTATTGAAACCTAGTGCTTAAAGATAACAATGCTCTTAATCACCCACCAATTATTTTGGTTTCAAATTTGGTTGGAAACAATTTAAGATAAATCCTTGTTGAATCTGAAGAAAGAAGAAAGGGCTGAAGAGGCAGGTTTTACCTACCGATGGTTGAATAGAAATATGGTTGTGTGGTTTTAATTTCCATTTGTAATCCTTCAGTTGGTGTTTTATATGTATATTATTTGGTTTTAACCACAGGAAGCTGGTAACGAGTTAATCATTTCGGTGTTTTTGGTTATTTGGTGATGAATCATTTTTAATGATGATCATCTTGAATCAACAATGTGCTTTAACTTTTGTTGTGAGAAATAGTTACAAGACATTGAAAACTTCAAATTGAATTATTTTGGACATAGGATTATACTTTGTTTTATACTTTGTTTTATACTTTGTTTTAATGAGTAGGATTCTGGCATCATATTTCCAGATTATATTCATCATTTTCATACTGTCATACTTGTAGGATGGAGGAAAATTATCTTTCCAACAACAAAAAACACTAGTGACCACATATTTAATGGTTGTTAAGAGTCGCTGTCAACTGTTGGAAAACAGCGCTGTCATATAAGTGAAATGCCCTTGAGCACGGCGTTAAACATCAATCACAAAATCTTAAGAGTGTTTTAGCTCCACTATGTTAACTCTGGTCAGTGAAGAGAAATGACATGGAAACTTAAAAGATTGGTTTAATGTGGACACAAAATTTTGGATTCTTAGAAATTTAGTTGGATAGTTGGTTTATTTATTGGCTGGGTGAATGTTTCCAAGTAATTGGATTCAGGGGCTGGTGAAGCTTGTGAGTTGATTACGTCATACAACAATGGTTTAAACTTGCAATGGACCCCTTGTGGCTGGAAAAGTTGTTTGGCAGTTTTTGAAAACTATAGGTTTCTTTTGGTCATAAAACACTAATGTAATTGCTCAAGGTAATTTTGGTAGGAATTGGCAAACGCAGATTGGTGTATGGACCCTGCTGGAGTTTGACAGTCCTAAATCTGTAAATGGTTTATAACTTCTTCTTTTTTTGTGAAATGGCTCAGTTGAAAATTAAGAAATTTGTTTAGTTGTAGATTGGTTAAAGTCATTTGAAGCTTAACTCATTACATCCCTCGTTACAGTAGCATGATGTTTACACACACGTCTGCGCCACGGTCTGTTGGCTAGCCTAATCTGTCCTAATCTTGGAATAAGTTGGTGGTTTAATAGTTGTGTACACAGCACATGTCCTTGTATTCAAACTGA
>JAVFBZ010156166.1:0-18473 GCA_032466195.1 Katharina tunicata | reverse complement strand
ATTCAAAATGGCCGTGGTAAAAAAATCTGCCAAACCTCCTGTTCATCGTTTTCCCACCGATTGTGGCAGAACTACTGCTACGTAAGGAGGAGACATTAAACGTGTAGGGAATGTAGTATCGTCCAACCAAAGGCCAAATAAAGGCTTTATTTCTGGATTATAGGCTGCTTCTGTCGGCGGAAATAAACATTTTAAACTTCCAAATGTGAACTTTTTTTCATGACATGCTAATATTGTCATTTAAATACTCAGATGCGGTTTCCGTTATTTATTAACACTTCTGAGAAATTGTTCGTTTGCACTATTTTATATAGTGCTGTAAAATAACTTATTTAAGGGCCTTTAAATGGTGAACTTTGACACATGGTTTTTATCTAAAGCATAATTGTTCTTGAGGCTTTACGGAAATAAAAACAAATTAAATATTTTCCGCTAAATATTTGAAAAAAACACTATTTATAAAACAAGACGTTCTGTCCCCAGGGGTAAATTAATTAATATTGGATACTTACGTAAATAAAAGTGCCTACTAATCAGCTTAGCCAATCTAAATATTCATAAAGACAGCTCCGCTGACATGTGACAAAACGTTTTACTTACGAATTCATCTTTAATTATTGACGACATTCTCCCTTGACAACATACACTATAACAGTTTCTTGTGCTTCGGATACTGTTCATATGTTTTTCATTTTGATAGGTGAACACCCAGAGCACATATGAAGATACACATGTAAATAACAGCTAGGTTTATATAAAAAGGATATTGAAAACTTGTGTTGATACATTTGAGCTCTACCAAACTTTTCAATTTCAGGAATATTTCACAAATCTTTATCGAGCAAAGTTTTATATTCTTTCTGCAGAACATTCTCCCTATAGGCCTACTTTATTCGTGGAACATTCCTTATAACTTACACGAATTTTATTTACAATGTAGAAAGAATTTTTCACCATTATAATTGCATTAAGTGAAAAACAGTGTAAAGGATTTACGACGCAGCCACTATCTCTTGGTTTACATGTTGTTGTGCTGTACCTGGGTTCGAAAGTATAAGATTAACTACAATCAACATTGACTGAATTACAGCTGGAAGTGATTTATTTATTCTGATTGACGGTTATAAATGTATCATTCCATAACCTCTCATCCCACCTTATTACAAAGCACACTTCACAATTTCACTGACAACAAAACAGAATGACTCTATCACTATTTTGCCTTGAATCAAATTTTACTGCAATGAAACGACTTTATTTAAACTTTTGAAACGCAACGATCAACAAATCTTTCAGCTTGATCAACTATGGGGAATTTCGGCCTCTTTTTTTGGTTTTCCTGGTAATATGATGTTTGAACACTTTGGCCTACTATTAACATATTAACAGTTAAAGGCATTAGTGTCGTACAATTATTCCAATGCTTTCTTTGGTAATAAATGGTTTAACAATGTTTACATATGGTGTCTAACGCCTTACGGTTAATCAGCCTGCTAATGTCGCAAAACCTATTAATGTCGCAAAATTAAAAAAAATTGAAACATACATACACAAACTAAAATTAACATTTATTCCAGAATTATCGATATCAATGAATAAATAAATAATTTGTGATATCGATAAATTAATTATCGATATATATAAGGGTGAATGATCTATGCAAACAAGCATTTTCCATTTTTCCGACATTCCAGAACAGCATACAAGCGGGTGAGTCAACCTTATGATAACGCCATTATCAAAGTGTTTAGTACTGTGAAATATGCCGATTAGATTATGCCACAATTACAAGACTGATCAAATGATTCAACGTCCTCGTATCTTTGCTTTAATACACCTTCATATCATTGAGTTTCGCCCCCTCGCATTTCGCCTCGTTGCATCTGTAGCACGTTTGTATCACCTACCCATGGTCACATGGTTTGTATGTGTTCGATAGTAAATAAAATATGTTATCAAAAATGTACCATTTTGCTTGTTCATTATGTTTGCAACAGACACACAATCAAGAAAAATGGGAAAAAAAGTATAGAAATCGATTTTATTGAAAAAGTTTATTTTATTTCCCTAGTTTATTATATTATAGATATACACATGTTCTGAAACAGAACGCCAAAATCGCTAGTGTACCTCTCCACTCCAAACGCATTTTCCAAATAAACGGCTGCATCTATTTTCCTCACGACATCTCCTTTACAACGTCCACATTTCAAGTATTCGAACTACATAAAGTTTACCAAACATGCATTTCCCGATCTTGTTGCACAAAAAAAAATCCCATTTTACACTAAATCACCTGCAAATCGACCAAAGTGACTCGAAAACGAAAAGATTTATTTCCGGTTTTCAAAATCCCCATCAGAGACGATCATCCACGACGCGGCAGACGCCGCCAACAAAAAAACTTGTTTGGAATTTTTCGCAGCTGTGTAGGCACTGTTTTAGGTCCTCCAGTGTCTTCACCATATTGGCCTCCTAAAAGTACATTTTCGTGACCAAACGTTCCTTAAGTGTATTTCAAAAAAGATTAATGATCTGAACATTTTCCTGAACCCTGGCCAACGTAATGCTCAGTTTGATAGAGCTATCGAGCAGGCCAATACAAATAGGGCATGTAATGTTATCCATGAGATAATTGCCCATAACGAGTCCTGTCTAGTAAAATTAAAAGCACAATTGACTTTGGCCTTGTCCTCGAAGAGTCTAGATTTTGAACGTGCTTTTTCTAATGCAAAATATGGGGTAAACATAACTTTCGAAATAAACTTTTGAAATCTACCTTGACAACCTTTGAGTCGTTTGTTCCTTCTCTAAAATACAGTCATTGTAGCTCTTTTGTTTTCCCTATGGATCTCCAGTGGTTGTCTGGCCTTTTGTTAGCCATTCTTCATCCCAGCACCCCTCTTCGCAGCCAGGTCCCTCTTCGTACACCCATACACCTCAGTCTGCACACCCCCTCGTTCCCCTTCTCCCCAGTTTGGACCTTCGAGTCCGCCTAATCCTTGTACTCCAGCCCCTTCCACCACGGGTCTGATCGTTCCTATTCTGATGCCCTGACCACCTTCAGTTCCACGTAATGTTCAGTTCAATAATAAGGAAAGTTATTACTCCTTCATCTAAAGAGCACCTTCCTAAAGTAACCAAAATGATTTTGTTATTAGGACATTTTAATTTGGCTAGAATTAATCTACAACCTCACCCTGATATCCAAATATAATGTTTGCCAGGTGTAATTTTCAATTCCTTTCGTACACTTACTCAAAATTATAAAGGGCCTCAACCGGAAGTTCTTATCTTAAATGTTGGAATAAACAATTAGCGAACTCCAAGGCCAAATCCGCAAATGCAAAACATGATGACAAGTATAAGGCAGACTTTCTCTAAATATCTTTTGTATTTCGTAGAGCTACAGTCATCATCAAAATTACAAGATAATGACATTTCCAGCTTAAAAGATCTCAATTCTTCAGTTACCAACATGACCAGACTGAACATAATTCATAAAATAGATCCATCTTAATTTAGAGTTAGTCGGGCTTAAATTCATTTGACTGAAACACAACAAATTGCTTGTATGAACATTGGCTTAAACACTTTGGTTTAAACTAGATTTGGGTAAAGGCAATGTCCACCCTAATTTCGGCGTAGGTACAAATATTGTAACCCTTACCAAAGATCTAATTTTAACGGCATCAGATATGTCCCTCCTAGACCGTGGCCTCTCCTTCGTTCCATCCCCCAAGAAATACTCTGACAGAGATTATAAGATTCAGAAATACGGTTATATATTCGGTTATCGTGATACTTTGGCTTGAGCAGATAGACACAGAATTTGTAATTGGCAGAAAAAAACCGTTACCGAAAAAACTAGTTATGCACTGCCGATCACTGACTCCGAGATTACTGCCAGTGTTGAAAAAATTAGTACAGATTTTGAACAGGTTTTCAATACTAAACATCAACCTAATCTCACCATTGGAAAAAATACATTCTATCTCTAAGCTTCGTCAAAATCGAGATATCGTTATTAAACCAGCTGATAAAGGATCTGCTACGGTTATAATGGCAAGAAATGATTACATAAATGAGACAGAGTCACAGTTGAGTAATCTTAACCTTTATAAAACACTAGATAATCTTATTTGGCAGGAAAACAGGATGAATTGCAACAAAATAATCCTGTCTTTAGAGGATCATAACATCCTCACTTATAGGAAAGGCGCTTATCTACAAGCGGGACGGGAATCCAAACATATACTAATTTACATTCTTCCGAAAATCCATAAACCACAGGAGAAATGGCACGAAAAGTCCATGCATCCAGGTAGACCTCTTATATCAGACTGTGGTTCTGAACCTTACCACATTTCAGATCTTATTGATTAGCATCTCAAACCAATGGCCAACAGCAACCACGGTTTTATAAAAAACACTGAGGACATTCGGAATAAGTTATCTGAAATTCAGGTTCATACAGACGTCATATTAGTGACCCTTGACGTAGAATCTATGTAAACCAATATCTATACTGAGGCAGGCCTCCAGTTTGTCGAAAATGTATCCCGATCCACGGCGTCCCTCTACTGAGGTATTGAAACTGTTGGAACTCAGTTTGAAATGTAATGATTTCGAGTTCAATGTTCGAATATACCAGCAAATAAAAGGCTGTACTATGGGCAAAAGACTCAGTCCCTATTTGGCTTCTATGTTTATGTCAGAGTGGGAACATGAAGCCCTTGGAAAATGTGGTAAACAGCCCCTGTTGTACCTTAGATGTTTTGATGTCATATTTATCCTCTGGCAGCATTCTAGAGATGACCTAAATCTGTTCATCTCTACTTCAAATCAACTGATCCAAATATTCACAGTCAACCTACTATCAGCCTGGATAGTGTAGAATTTTTGGATGTTGCAGTTTACAAAGCTGTCAATCTCGCTGTAACAGGGATGTTGGATTATAAGGTATTCTTTACACCTACGGATACCCGTCAACTTCTCCTTTCCATGCTAATTCTTTTCATCCGCCACACACCTTTAAGGGAATTATTAAATCACAAATAACTAGGTTTCATAGGAATAGTAGCACCCTCGCTTCCTCAACGAGGCCTGTTCTGTTATCTTTAAGGCTTTGATTCCCAGAGGATGTTCTTAGCGACTTCTCTGCAAGATTAAACCTGAAACTCTCAGAAAACTGAGCAGTTACAATGAAGGCCAATCTACAGACTCAGTACCTGTACGAAACCATTATAATCACCCTGTGATATTGTCAGAAAGGTCTTTCAAATGTATAAAGACTAGATGTAAGCTAGACTATAACATACCAGAGAGGGCTTTCTTCGTCGGGGAACAAACTAAAAATCTCTATCATTTGTCAGATGTTTTAAACCGTGATTCTGAAATTTGGTTTACCTCATCACTTGTAAAAAGTGTCTGAAATAGTATGTTGTAGAACCAAAAATCCTCTAAGGCTTAGAGCCAACAATCATTTGAGTTCAATCAGATTACAGTTGATAACCTCCCCAATAGATGAACATTTCTCCCTTCTTGGCCATTCGGACATTTTGAAATCATGCCTATTGAAAAAAAACTCCTGTTTTTCCTCCTGAATAGGAAACCAAACGGAAACGGTTAGAGAGAGAAGCTCATTGGATTTAAACACTTCAAACGTTGTATCCATTGGATTTCAACCTTGAACCAGGTAAAGGCTCCAGGGTAGACATTATTACTTTTGTATTACAATATGACCAGCCTAGCACCAGGTTTGAAAATCTACTAATATAGGAATAGTAACACCTTGTGCCGAAAATGATTAAGCCTCTTTCACAGAGACCTGTCATAGCGCACACGAAGAACAAGTCTCTCAAGGACCTCTTGGTTAAGACGAAACTCCCTAGAGGGAAATCACTCTACTAAACGAAACAGAGCTGTGTGACTTGCCATTTTGATGGTCCACATCGACCCCAGATAACTTTGGGCCAATCAGGATACATCTTTTTCGAGGCTATGGATATCTTCTATTTCCGGTCTGACGTCATGAAAAGCCAATCCAAAAATCTTTTCCATTGGTGTCATACGTAGCGTGTACTTTCATACACTTTTTGGCGTATTGCGACAAATAAATTTGGTCCTGTGGTATATATATATAGGGACCCGAGTTCGAATCCTGGTGGAGGCAAGCTAAATTTTCTATCTCAACATTTATACAAAAATATATATATGCCAGTAATATAACCATAAATGCAATTTATTGAAGGCCCAATGATATTTTTAGCCTAAATATGACATAAAGTTTCAACAACTTGTTCAATGTATTTGCATAATAGACGTGAAGTGTGATGACAGTCGGTATAGGGGTTCAGGCGCTAGAGTGATAACAAAGTGAAAAAAAAAATCATGACGATCGACTGAGATGGATTACAACTTCTGGGTATATAGTAATCCATCTCAGTCGTCATGTTTTTGTTATGTACCCAGCTTCTAAATGCCGCTTAAACAAGAAGAACAAAAACACGGGTGTCAGACAGACGTACCAACATTTTGCTATATCCCTTATTCAACTCTGTTGTGCAAGGTGATGAATAGAACATGATAGATAGACTGATAAGTTTAATGTTTATAAAATTAAATGATACAAAAGCTCTAGCTTACATCATGATAATGTACTTTTTGTTTTAGAATAAATGGTATTGAAATTTCTACTCTAGTTGGAATATTTGCAATACTTCCTTGCACTTATTGAGTCAATTCTAATCTTCAATCATAATTTTTATAATTTACCTACATGTAGAAATAGTTTCGAGTCAAGTTTAAATGGTATTTATTTCTGCATAAAAATCTACCAGTTAAAGTTTTTACCTACATGTAGATGAAAATAGTTTTTATGGAATTATCCGTTTTCTGATGTTTTAACACTGTCTAGACATGGAAAAACCAGTTTAATGCATAGTAATTTTTGCAAAATGTATAGCCACTCCAAAGCTTTTATTTTAGTTTAGCAGGATTGATATCTATAAATTTAAATTAAATATTTGTCATATATTTTGTATAATTTTTAAAAATTATGGATGCATCCTTCCATTGGAATTTTTATACGGCTCCGGTATTTTTTTGTTTTGTTGGTGTTTATAGAGTAAATGCATGTAAGACTGAATAAATGGGTTTATGTTACTTATTTTCTAGTATTTTATTTAATTTTTTTTACATTTTAATTCTTTTGATAACATTTTGTTTCAAATCATTGTATATGAATAAAGCATCAAGCTTTAAAATAAGAAGAGAAATTTTGCACGTGTTACCTTGATCGATGAAAAAGGGAATTTATTTCGATAAATCAGTATGATAGTCTTGTTGGCTGCATTTGCTATAATGACACAGAGTTTGGCTATCCATTTCAGATTTTAACACTGTCTAGACATGGAAAAACAAGTTTAATGCACAGTAACTTTTGCAAAATGTTCAAGCCAAAGTTGTAATATATTTACCTAACTGACTATAGTTATTATTCGCGTAGAAAGGCAATCTACTCACTTTCAATTTAATTTATACGTCGATTTAATTTAAATTTCCTTTAGACAGGCTACCTCAGTTGAAATGTTTCTACTCAAGTTCAGTTGAAACTATTTGTTCATTTATGTAATTTCTAGAAATTATGATTGTATCATTGTGGTATATAAACCTTGATGGTAGTATTGATTCAATATAAGTAGAAGTATTTCAAAACAATTAGAAATTAAAATAAAACTTCCCTGCACATATTTATATTTAATTTATACATATATAATTCGAAATGTTTTTCTAGTCAAAGCTGAATGCAGAACAAATTTAAAGAATTTTTTGTATTTAAAAACATCATGATCACGACACAATAGACCTATAACCCAAAATATGGAATACCGCCATATAATATAATATGGCAGTGCTTAAAGTCAAATACGCACCCAAATATTCTGAATTTTGGGTTTTCACAGAATTACATGAATTATATATATTTTCATCAAAATGTAAAAGAAAAAGGTATTTCGTTTATTCTACCCCCAGATTTGAAGGTAAAGGTAGCTTTAAAGCCTGGTCAAAGTAAAAAAATCTGAAAATTCTGTCAGAATTTTTAATTGGAAATGTGTCAATCTGCTGTCGCAACTCATACACACGTTGATGTACCGACGTCATTCTTAGTCAACCGTGTTGGACACACTCCTAACCAGGTTCAAAATGTTGGCCCGTTACAAACATGGTCATTCACCGCGGCTGGATCAAAGTCATTGTGAGCAAATATGACCAGTCATCTTTCCATTAAATTCGAATAATAGCTAGATTTCTCCGGGTCCGTACAAGATTTGTACCCAATGAATAATTTTTATTTTAACGTGACTGTTTTAATTTTTGAACAAACATCAAATCTTGTAAAAATCAAGACAAAGGGAATTAGTTGAAAACTCCTTATTTTTGGTGCGTATGTGACTTTAAATACTAAATTAAATACTAAATTAATCAATGTTTTTAAAGTAAGCCTAAATAGTTGTTATTTTATTCAAGTCATTGTATGAATAAAAATCAAGTTTTAAAATTAGAGGAGAAAATCGATGACAAAGAAAATTTATTTCGATATATCATTATGATTGTCTTTGTTGCTGGTGGATTCCGACGAGGACTGCATTTGCTAAAATAACACGAGTGCTGATCCAAAGCTCTGTACAACTCAAAACAGAATAAATTGAAACTTGATAATACCATATCACAGCTATTGTTCTTATCAAAAAACCTGTTTAATTCTTTAAAAAATTGTAAGCAAACTACGAAGACAACGAAAAGTCGCCCCTGATTGTTTAACCAAGAAAGGCAACTCTTATCCCTTTTCTGGGAAGGAAGAAAAGTGATAAGAGTTGCCTCCCTTGCTTCTAAATCTTATCACGTGATGAGAACTCGTACATTTGATGTTGAACGCTGGCTTGCATCGTACGTTTGATTTATAAACACCGACTTTCCTTTCACTATAGCTTGAGTTTCTTCACTGCACCTGTGTTTGTTTTTAATTAAAAACTGATTGGTTAGTAACATTTGGTTAAGTCTGAACGTATTTGCCAAAATAATGAGCTTAATTTGACGAAAAGTTGCGGAATTTGCCGTGTTCGTCCTTGAATCCCGACTTCCGGCAATCAACTTGCTTAGCAACGACCGTTAGCTCGTGGGCAACGGCCCGAAAACCGAGTTGAACAGTATAGTTGTCCTTCTCCCTATACGTATAAAGGCCATTCGGCCTTATAATCCAAAACAACAAACACATTTGTGGGTAATATCTAGATAAAAAAGAAACTATTTTAGTGTCACTGTGTCAATGCTTACCATAGAGAAAGATTATCAGCCTTTACAAAGATAAAATTGCGTTCGTTCTGCCGTGAGCCTCTGTAGCTCTGTCGGTTAGAGCGCTGGTTCTGCTAGCCACAGACCCGAGTTCGAATCCCGCTTGAGATATTTTCTTTCTCTACATTTATACAAAAATATTTATGTACATCTTGAAGACTTGAAGAGGAAGAAATTTTAACCTTCCCTCAGCTTGGAAATGATGCAGTGTGCAGAGGTTGGCTGCGAAGACAGAGGCCCCACACTACAGTTACAGATTGAGACTGTCTCCTCATATGTAATAATTATTAGAAAAAACTCATAAAAACTCTCCCTGATCACCGTAGCCATCGGTATCTTCCCTTATATAATAAATATAAATAAAAATAATGGATTTACAATTTTAATCTTTAATGTTATTTTTATTCTGATGACAGTTGTTGATCTTACCAATTCAATCTGCCGTCCGTTTCAGATATCCTAGATCGAAGGTCATGAACTAACTGGGAGGATGCGTTTGCAATTGCAACGCCATGACAACATTTGAACGCACGGAATTCGCTGCTGTCAACGAAATTATATATAACTGGTAGAAGGAGGAAACTGAAATTACCAGGTGGGTGGGACAACTGGTACGAACCAATGACTCGACAACTATCTGAGCAACATATCTTATTTAGGTGTTAGTTTTAGCAGTATTAACAGAATAATGGATTGCAACTTGTTGATAAATTGGTAATAACTTTTCAATCTAAATCTAAAGATTGGTATAAAGGAGAGCTGCGGCTTCCAAGTGTAACCATGTCAGTTTCTGTCGTTTCAGGGGGATATAACTCTAGTATACATCAAGATTTTGTCATTAGTTTTGAAATAGTCTCCCTTAGACTAATGTTTAACTGGTGACAAATGTATTTAAGAACTTTTTTCTTTCGGAATAATTTTCAAAATCTCAGTACGTTTTTGTCATTAATGATTGTTGTAGTACAAATAACTTATGTACCTATATGTTTATTACAAACAGGTCCTGTTTCATGAACAGTTATAATGTCGTTTGTCAAGCAGTCCACTTTACGACGCGGGTTGTTGGGTGGGAGCCTCCTGTTCCATGGAGATCTCTGGGCACAGGATGGCGATTTGTTGTGGTGTCCTGTTTTGTTAAAGTTATGCAAATGTTATGTCCTGTCTTGCTTGTTGCCAGCGTCGTTTGCGGTGGGTTCCTTCACCGATTGGGCTGGCACGCCGTCATATAAGTGAAATAATCTTGAGTACGACGCTAAACCCCAATCAAACAAACAAACAAACCACTTTATGACTTCTGCTGACGTCAAGGCTCTGTTCTTTCCGCAGTTTGCTGTTAAAACATCCCGTGATTTCTCTTTATGTCGCTGTCATCACTTAACTCGGCCGTGATAGGTGTATAAATATGCTTAAAAATCTTACATTTTGTTCGCCGGAAGCCTATTTACCGCCGTATGCGCAATAAACATATACGCAAACATGACGTGACCGAGCGAATTTAATATGGATTTAGTTCAAGAGCAAATTATATTCTGAATGTAAAACAAATCGAAACTATGAAATCTGTTTAAATTGTCAGTTTTATCCACATGCTGTGAAAAAGATCCGCCCAAAATGGCGATGGACGTATCACGTCCGAGATGATGTGCGCAGTACATTCGATGACTTTCGAGTATTTTGCCGTCGCGGAGAGTGGTGGCTTGGTGTTTTTAAGGTAATGTTTTCAGTTAATTAAAGAATTATTTTTCGGCCAAAATGTTAAGGCACCTTTCCGAGGTGGTATACCAAATTCCCTGCTTATTTGAAAAGTAGCATGCCATCAACTAGGTTTTTAGAACGAGGTTTTTGTCACCATATTGAGAACGACGGGTTGATTTCCGTTTCTATCCCCTCGCTATTTTGACATACAGATAAAAATAATATAAATACAGGCCTGTACTTGATTCATTTTGCTCATACATAGGTTATAAGACGAGTAGCTTTTCAGCAAATTGATTTTCAGAATAAAGCCAAACTACCGGCTGATATATAAAGCCCAGAACAAATTAATTGTTAAAATCAAAGTACTTAAAACCTCTATTTCATCAACGCTAAAGCATATTGTTTAAAATATCCAGATTTTTCATTTATTTAGTTTCTTCTCATATCCGACCTAAGCTTAGCTGCTTTTATAGACAGGAGGGGCAAAATGCCCACGCCAAGGGACAAAAAGCCGATGGTGGGTATTTTACCCCGAGGGCCCAGGGGCGTCTTGCTTATCTTGGCCACTAGGTAATACATCTGTTGAACGCTTAAAACATACGATAGAAATGCATTGCTTTAACCCAAGTCAGGTACACCTTTTACCACATATCATGAGATTAGTCCACTACCAGTTCCAAATAAAGGTTATATATACATCTAATTTTTTTCATTAAACTGGTCGAAAATAAAGAAAATTCAAAATTCTTACCACACTCATCTTGCAGGTCTGGGGACCAAACGAAGCTTAAAAAGAGTTACGGTCCTTTGCTATTCCAGTATTGTACGTTGGGCCTCATATTCGAATTCTATTCGCTTAACCCGTATATTTGTCGCCATTTCAGATCCAATGTGTTAAAGAATATAAGAATAAATCCGGTTATCGCGAGGCTTGATAAAACAAGTCGAACATAAGGCAACATACATGATTTTGTACATATTTTGTTTGTACATATTTACGTCTTTCGTTCTATCTAAATTGTATATGTAATACTACAGTCTCTTGTATCTGTGATAAAGTAACAACCACAGAGAAAGATAATGAATTCATTCTGACTCAATGTTTCGGTTTATTCAACAAACCATGATGGATGGTTTACTATGATAATCTTCTCAGTGGGAAAACCATATACTATAATCAACGTATGATACCCGACATAATACCCTATCAGTTGATCACGAAATCTAGAGAGAATCTTACCTAGTGGGTAAGCGACTTACATGTGCATACATTGTTATAATGTAAATGATTCAAGGAAAAATATTGATTTATAAAAGCCAATATAAAGTGTTGATTCTTTTATTTACCCATTTAAATGTGTTGCTTGGTTTAAATGTTATAATCATGGATCCACACAAGCAAAACATGTTATTCTGACTAACGTGGTCACTTCACTTCAGTAGCGAGTATTTACGCCAAAATATGCCTCCAACGTCATCATAACACCACAACAGTTTTTAAGACGCAATGGAAACTTTACTCTACATAACAAGCCTTGTCGTTTGTTTGGAAAATCTACCGATTATTTTCATGGGATTATATAGGAAGGCAATTGACTTACTTACATGGAGATAAGAGGCTGCAAACCTTCAAGTCTGGAAGGAAATTTCGCATCCAGTTTACAAAATACTCTAAACCTTCCCCATGTTGACAGCGTACAAGGCCAGTTGACTATCGCTAGTTTAAAGTAAAAGGCTTACGTTGTCACACGACAATTGAAAACAAAATATAGAACATTGGCTTTCCAACCCATCAAACAGATATTTTCTTTGCACGATTGTTACAAATTTCACATCTAACCCACATCAGAAGCAGGCGGAGGGTGATTTCCGACCAGAGATTTTGAAGCAATGAGTTTAAGAATGTGAAACGAAAACCTCGAAAGGGGAGATAACTCTATAGTGATAAACTGTGTTTGAGGGAAATACCTTAGAATTTCGACAAAAACATTTATTTTCCACGAGTATTTGGTACCGTGTCACATTTGGAGTCGAGACAGCATATCCGGTAATTATTTAATTTAAGTGACGTTATTTTTTACAGCTAGGTTCCCTCGTCGATCGTGTCTGTTCCCTCGTGGTCAGGTCAGGTCAGCTATTTTGAATGCTGATGGTGCTTTCAAGACTCAAAACTGAGAATTATGCGCAGCAACACTTAACATTGGGCTGCCTTAAATAACATACAATAAATTAGAAAACAAAACAAAATACACAGAGGTGGCACAAAACTATAACATCAACTGAATAACATAAAATTATAAACATACGTTAATCAATGACTTACATGTTTTTCTACCTAAATCTATGGATAAAAGATGAGATAGATGTAAAAACTTTATAAAATAGAATCTTGATTAAAAACATCCAGATTGAATAGACTTAGTTTAAAACATAAAATACGACGTTCATTTACGTACCTCGTACAATGTAATAAAAAATGTGGAATATTTTCCAGAATAAAACAGTATTCACAGTTGCCATCTGGATGAGAGTTTATTCTTAATAAATGGGGTTTAAAGGAAGAAGACCAGATAGTAAACGACGATCCCTCGTAGATGTGCCGGTTGATGATATAAAGTTAAATCGAAAGTGATTTACTGTTTATAGATAGTTTATCTAAACAAAAACAATCGACATAGCCTCATATATAACAACATATGTGATTATAACCAGTAATCAACTATACACGTACCTACACCGTTGTAAAGCTTCTTTCAACAAGTCGAATCGAGACCCAATGCGCCTGCATGGCAGCCCTGTACCTAGCTGTAGTGACCTACAGCCATTCGGAAGTCCTCGAATGTACGATCACCACCATTTTCGCCAGAACTTTTTCACAGCCTGTGTATAAAACTGTTCATGTAGACACATTCCATAGTTTCCATTTGTTTTGCCTTCAGAGTAAAATTTGCTCCTAGACTAAACTTTGTGCGTCTAAAACCATATGAAATTCGTTCTGTTACTCCATGTTTGCTTTATGTGTTTTTATGTGCATACGGCGGTAAATAGTCTTCCGGTGAACATCAATTAAGATTTAAAGGCATATTCATACACCTGATGACAGCGAAGTAACGAGAAACCACGCGAGGTTTAGCCGATTGGACCTATAGTCCTTCCTTGATAATGGGTAGACCCATCAGTCAGGTCTTCTCAGACCCATACATGGTAATATGTCGATATAAAAAACGATATCTCTTCTTTTGGGTTTAGTAAATTCCCTTTTTAAATCTTGTATATAATATGTTGGGGCAAACATTTGCCACATAAGTATATATTTCGAAAGTATTTAACTGTAGCATGGAATGGTATCTTATTGGTTCTGGATAGACGTACGCCATTATCGACCGATCGATCACTTATTTTTTTACCAAAATACATGATAACAAGAATTTACAACAAAATAGGGTTAAGATTGCGGGGTTCATTAAAGCTCTGTAAAGAGGTTGTCCTCTCCAATCAAAAATATTATACCTAGTATACAGTTCTATTGTTTTGTTTGATTGGTGTGTAACATCGTACTCAAGGAAAGGTCACTTACGTGCTGACTTATCATCAATCTGCGATCTTCGCTAAATTCCTTGGGTGTTACGCCGTACTAAAAAGGTTATTTCGCACATATGATGGCGTGCCGCCCAATGGTCAAAGAAATCCCCCTAAACGAAGTTGGCAAGTATAATACAAGATGAAACAAAAGCAGGTCACCACGACAAATCGGCTTCCAAACTCCAATTAGGTGTAGCTCTGGTAGCACCAATGCACGTGAGGCTCGTGCCGTATATACCTAGCTCGATAGACTGCAGGTCTCGAATCTGTGCGGTACAGCGAAAGTCCGTGTTTGGCAGCTTTATGCTCAACCGAATTTGTTACGATACGGTTATACAATGTTCTCATTGTATAAATAAAATATTTCCCCAACTACAACGATGTAAGATTAAAATGTATGCATTTATGCACGGATATATATACATTGTGTATATCAAAGAAAATATACAACAGCGGAAAATCGATGAAAGGGATTTCAAAGCGGTTCGGATAATTCCAGTAAGACATCCTAACATTACGTTAACTGCAAACCTCTCCCTTGAAACTAATACCAAGGATAGGTTACAGTTAGAAAAAGTCCATCCATTCACCCATTAAAGGAAAGACACAAGCAGGACATATTTTAACTGCGAACTATAACGTCACCTTCGGATTTTAAATTAAATAATTTAAGGCTTTGCTTTTTCGGTTTCAAATGTTACATGGTTTATTGTCTTTCTAAGTGCACTTGAAAATAATAAGTTTTGGTCGAAATTCGATGGTCTTGCCTTTTAACACTGGAACATACTAAGCACCTCTATCACAAACATTTTACAGAAAAAACATACACCCACCAGTTAGGCAGTTTACACATTGAGAGATCTTGATATACCAAAATTAAGACATGAGGATAGTGTGAGCTTAGAGGGCCGGCTGACTAAAAAATGAGCTTGTAAGGGTTGGACGGCTGCACTATAACATTCTATAAAATTATTTAGGTCAGAACTGGGTCAATTGTTATGTCGTTCTATAATAGAGAATCAAATCGTTCTCTCTACCGTCGAGTCTTTCACTAGAATGTGTTGACTGGCCATCTTGTCATTCAGCTAGACAGAGATCCCTCTGTGATGTTTGTAGCGAGTATAACTTTATAGCTGATTATCTGGTACTGCCTCACGGTTTTATCTATTTTTTCTGCATTTAAAGACTTCAAATCGAATAAGCCCTGTGACAACTTTTTTTCTCCTGTTTAATTTTAACTAAGTTGGTTATAAAATTTAGTTTAATTTTAACTAAGTTGGTTATCAAATTTAGATTAATTTTAACTAAGTTGGTTATACAATTTAGTTTAATTTAAACTAAGTTAGTTATAAAATTAAGTTTAATTTTTAACTAAGTTGGTTATAAAATTTAGTTGTCAACTATTGTGACAACTTTTTTTCTCCTGTTTAATTTTAACTAAGTTGGTTATAAACTTTAGCTGGAGAAAATGTCATTCTCCAGCGCACTTTTTTCCGGAAACAATACTACGACAACAACAAGGATGGCATATCATTACATTAGGTACGAGTCTATTTTGGTATGCTAGCTCTCAAATGCTTTTAATTGCGCGTATATTAACGATCGCCATCAATGCAGCAACTGGTTTCATAAAGCATGGTAACTCCAAACCATTATGAAAACAATTGCGACCCATATCGCTTTTGAACGAGTTATATAATCTAGCCTCAGTCGCAATTGCCCAGCCAACAAAGATATATTGATCCAGCATTACACGCATTGATCAAAAGGGGGTTTTCTCTGAGAGATTTATTTGCGTGAGAACACGACTGCTTTATGACATCTTGAAGCATACTGAATACACTCAGATTTCAGGTATGATTTTATTTTCTGCGCCAGGGGGGACCCAATTTCTCCTTATATATTTTTGTTAGCTGTTAAGGTTCTTGGCAGTGCTGAGGAATAACCATACTATTAATGGCATAAAAGTGGATGCACACGAATACATGTTATCCCAATATGCAGACGGCAGTGAAAAAGGTCTGCACGCCACTCTGAATGTCCTTAGCAAGTTCTCTTCCCGTTCAGGTTTCTAGATGAACGATAACAAAACTAATGACCAGGTTCGACTGGACACAAGCTGATTTTAAAGCACTGAGTCTGGTCTTTAATTTAAACCTAGCCGAAATGGTTGAGCGTAATAACGAAGGCTAGACCAAAGACATCGGGAGATAGTCATTTAACATCTTGGGGAGGTTTGTTAATGATTTACTTGACAAATCCGGAAAATTCAGTAGTTTCGAAACCGTTAAAACAAAATTTTCTATGAAAAACTACACATCTGGAATAACTGGTTGTGTGTAAAGCAATTTGTTGTATAAAGGAATTACTTAATACTGGAAACTTTAGAGCAAAGGACATTATTCTACAATATGCTAAGGTGCAACAAGGGGTGTAATAGTTTCTACAGTATGTTGGTCAACAGGGACTGGGGTACCGGCAGAATTAGCTGTCCGCCAGATGGCGCGTGAGTAAAGTGGGACACATATGCTTTTACGCCGACCTCTGCTGTAAATACGTTTATATACTTGCTTTCCATGTACACGTATATACAGTACCCCGGAACTGTCAAAGCAGCTGAGCAGCGGCCAATATGTTCTTCTTCACTACAGTGACATCTAGCGGACTTGTTCTGCCGGTACCTCATTCTCGAAAGGTAGGCCACATATTAAATGGGAGACAACTCTTGGGTCTGTGTTTGACAACAAATGGCAGCATTTCCACAAAAGTTCAACAAATAAAGAGAGACAAAGTTTATTTGGTTTCAGTATACAGTTTTAAGTCATATCCTAACAAGTGGTAAGAGCCAATCTTCTTCAAGAGCCATACATAGTTCGAGACACGTAGATATATTGTGAAAAACGTAATCCTAAGTCTTCCTGGAAGTCGCAACAGACCCTTAGATAGTAAAAACAAAGTTTTATATATGCAGAATGAATGTTAGTAACAGGAAACCAGTGTTTAATAGCTTGCAGTCAAATATCCAAGAGCTATATCGTCTGGATAAGTACATCAGGTATAATAATGGGGAGTGGCTCATATTCGATGAATACTTGTCATTTTGACACCTTGAGCTTAACGTTTTTTGTTGGTCACAACGGTTTAGGTGAAATACTGTATTCATGATACGAACAAATCGTTTCTTTACTTATGTATTGTTAAACTGTACGATCAACCTGAAATATTAAACTAAACCTTCTAATGTATTTGCAATGGAATGTCCATCTTCATTTATCTTCCTAAAAAAAATTCTGAAAGACCCCTATAAAAGCAGAGCGCCACAATTTCGAGGATATGACAAGAAGTAAAGCAGAAGCGAGCAAACCAGAGTAGCTTGCGTATGTGAAGTGCTGTGCTTTAGCTTGGAAAGGGGCAGGGGTCTTGGTTATGGCGATCATATTCGTTTTATTTATATCAAACAGTACTGTCAATAATTATGGTTTTGCCATTGACATCGTACATATTTTATTTTTGTTTATAACTTTTCTCGGATTAATTTTGTTGATCTATGTCGTCAAACGCTCAACTATTACTCTTTATTATATATTTTTCTGGACAAAACCCCTCAGGAACAATGTCTTCCAAACTTTCCATTACAACATTTTTTTTTCGGGACAACTTTCTTTCCGTTGCAGCATTTCTGTTTTGATGGGTTGTACTTTTCCCCGCCACAGCAATTTCGCCCCTTGCAACATTTTCCACCACAACATTCTTTCTTCGGAACAACTTTCTTTCCGTTGCAGCATTTCTGTTTTGATGGGTTGTACTTTTCCCCGCCACAGCAATTTGGCCCCTTG
>JAVFBZ010156165.1:22487-39276 GCA_032466195.1 Katharina tunicata | reverse complement strand
TCAAGCACAGCACTACATTCGGAACATTCAAGAAGGAAAGCTATTTGTTGTGAATAATAAAAGTGATTTCATCTTTAAAATATCATATATTTATTTTCTACAGTCATCCGAAAGAAAGCAGGGCTTGTGTTCTTCTCCCACCAAGATACAACATACAACATCCTATAAATGCTGTAATACGAACCAAAGGAATAACGTTATGCCGAAAAACAAGGTAGGAAGCTACTCCATTGCTAGCTTAATATTCCGAATTGTATTATTAAGTACACCAATACTCTCTTTGATTGAGCGTAAAAAGCGAATTCATCGTTGTCAGTCTGTGCCATTACTGTAAATCCATTTGCCAAAATACTACCAGTAATAAATTTGACTTGATGGTGTCCACTGACCGACAATAAACGTTTATATATTGCCTGGTTCAGACAAGGCCAGATAATAGTGGGGCTATTACAGTGATCTGGGATTCATTAGAGTCATCTGTATTGGATACAGATAAAGTTCATATATCTTTATATCATGTATTCAACTTATTTTAACAACAATTCTTAACATTTTTCAACAAATTTAGCAATTTGCTTGAAAAATCGCATATTGTCTCCAATTAATTTCCGATCTGGGATGCTTCAGATTTTTTTGTTGTAATTAATAAGAATCTATGAGAACTAAATATATACTACAAAAAGTTCCAAGCAACTGCATAGTCCATTATGTTTCTCAGTCCTCAATCAATAAATAAAAAAGCCTTCTGTAAGCTTTTCGAAGTAAAACAATTTTTCAATGAAGCAATTCTAACAGATTATGAAATACAATCAATGATACATGTTTCCTAGTATATGATAGTTATTTTAAAGCGTTTTAGGAGAAAAGGCAAGACATTGGTATCTAATACTATATATAAGGCCTTCCAAGATGTAATGAAATGAAATATCATGACTGCTAAGCAAATACAGCGCAAACTTGTGGAATTGATTACGATAATTTTTGTCGTGTAGGTGAAGTACTTACGAAAGAGTATCTTCGGAACAAGGTTTTCCTTATATCCCATCCTCCTTATGCCTAACCTTAACAGAGGATTAATTTGAGATTTTCCATATAGATTCCACCTATAAGCCAGTACTTCCGAACATCAGTTTTGAGTAATATAGAATAAAATATTACAGAACAAGGAAGTCATGTTTGTATATGTAATGCAGCTTTATTATACCATCATGAGTAACACACTATGCGGTACGCCTTTCACAAATGCTTCAATATATATGAAGACAACAGAGAATATCAACGTCACTATAGTTATAACTTGGACAACCATTAACTTCGAGGCACTCTTGGAGGATGATATATACCTGTCAGGCAGGAAACAAAACAGGAAATGATAGATGTACGGAAGTACACATTACCCAAACAACCATGACAGGCAGTATATCTAATCCGATCACAGCAAACAATGATGGCCATAAATAAGATATCTATCAATTCACGTCAGCATCGATATGTCAATCGTAATTCGTCTGTCTCGAAGGGACGTAATAGTGTGTGATGTACGAAGGGTATGGATAGATTGTATGTATATTGATGTTAATAATGTCAGATGATTTGACAAGCGCTTGACACCAGGTAGCTCATTGAATTCTCATAAATAGAGATTTATTCAAGTCCTAGACATGGACAATTTATGTGAGAAACCAGTGTAAGCATACAAATATATTCTCATAATAAGTTTTTGCATACGACACAATAGTCTCTATACGTTTTATTTATTTTAATTTTATTAGCCTCTTAATTCAAGGGCATTTAACTTGTCGACGGCTTTGCGTGTGCGGCGTAAGGTCGAAATGCGGGAAGAATCCTGGTAAAAAAAAAACACCTCGCGATCACCGTAGCCACGGTAATACTCAATAGTCCAACGCTGAATCAACCAACGTCTCGGCCCTCACGATTCCAAACACGAGATAGTCTTTTAAAGTATTTAAACAGAGCGAACGCGTGCGCGAATGTACAAAATTAGTACAGAGTGCTCTGCCAATGATAAACCTCATCGTTTTGGTCAATTTATATAGCATTTCACTGAAGAAAAAGAAACCACAAATTATGTTCAGTTATATTCTGACAATAAACAAATCCATATAACAGAATCTTAAATATTTGTTCTGACCGCATTGATGACATCGACTTATATATAAATATATAGATTGCTAGTCAAAAGTCATCAGGAATATCGAAACCTTGTACCTTGAATGCTTAAACCCCTCTCGCACAGACCAATTATAGCGTACAAGGGCTAAAAAGCTCTCAAGGATCTATTAGTTAAGACAAAACTCCCTTTCTGTGTCGGATAAAATATAACTATCAGTATCCTTAGTTTATAGACCTGTGCATTAATTTTTTTTATCTAAATGATACTCTTCAGTCCTCACCATTTACCTGTTATTCACTTTTCTCGAGAGGCTTGTAGGTTATTCATAAGATCATAACAACTCCAGATACAGATCTATCCAGAAACTTGTCTCTGGGAAAGTGTCTAGACAATGAGATGATGAATCAATTTTAATTAGTCGATTGCCAGTATGACAAAAATATATACAGATATAAGCGTAAATCACGATATGATTGGTCACGCAAGTTGAGAAAGCTAAAACAATCATTTTGGGAATTTAATTACGGAGGTATTGTTCCCTTTATTTTAACGTTCGATTGACTGCGAAGAATAAACAATCGTGATATCCATTCTCAGTGTATCCCATGCTATAGGCTCTGAGCACTATACCATATCCTTTCTTGTGATTAAAAAAATCGAATTTGAAATTTAAAGTAATAATCAATAGTCAGTGACACCGACCGCCTTGAGGTTGTCGATATTCTTAGCAGTAGATATTAAAATTAGATCGGGTTATCTATAAATGCCGAGAGGCCTGCTATCAGGACATTCGATTCTCTTTCAGTCAACAATTTATTGATTCATTTCCAAATACTCAGGTTAGTGGCATACATTTGCATCCATTTCTGATAATTGTCCAGCAACAATTTAAAGATTGAGCGGTAGCTTCAATATGAAAGGGGGTCATTTTCGGCTTCTGATGCTCGACATAATATAAATTTTAAAAACTTAGTTACTAGAAGTTTGAAAATACTGAAACATTTTCTTCAACTGAGCTATATAGGCAATTGGTGTATTCCCCAGGGAAGTAAAACAAAACAAGAAGGAGATTACAGTCACAACTAAGAGCTACAAACAGAATACGAACAGCAAAAATCGTTGACACTGTCTTGCCTTTGACACATAAATTGCTTGAATCAAAAGGTTAAAAATTCAATCAAATTTAATAAAAGATCGGAGATTAGGTGCGATAAAATAAATTTTGTGACGCTTTTTCTTTCTTTACCTTTTGCCTTAAATAGGACTTCCCAGGCGGGTGTACCTTTTCCCAACACCTGCACTAAGTATCATTTGACACCCAAATTTGCTATCTAAAAGAACTCTTGGTTCGAAGTGCCAGTGTTTCCTCATGCAAAGTACCGATTTTTAAAAAGCTCAACATTTCCCTTTACTGCCGAACAAGAGCGTGTTTGGGGCTTATCTTGTGGGGCTTATCTGATGCCTTGATGTTTTCAGCCAGTTCGACGGTGCATACCGATAGCATAATATAAAGGAATGCACCCTAGATCGTCCTGGCCTTGGTGATAGCCTTGTAAGCTCAGTCACCAGCAATATATTTAACATTTACACTAACAGGCTATTCTATAACCCACGTGTTATACCGCTTCTTCTTGATTGACGTCGGGCACCCCAGCATGTGACGCTGGAGTGCGTAGAACACTTTATCATTATCGAAAATCTTTTTATGTTTATTTAAAATTTGTCAAGAAAAGTCGATTAAGTTGTTAACCTTCAGATCAAATTCAAGGCAGAACTGAATAGAGAGTAATACGTTAAAGCGGCAGTTTTATGGAGGCTTGTACCGGCTTAATACAGATGAAGTCACGTTAAATCCTCATTACATTAGTGTAAGGGCTTATCGTTGCAAAGTAACAGACGCTATCGGTTATATTATTTCCCCGTATGATTGACAAAATAATCTTAAGGATATGAGTTAATAACTATCGATAAATTTAATAAATTATGCCATAAAAACCGTCAACAATCCATACTATGTGTTTGTGTGGCTCCTTGATACAGATTTACAGCGTAATAGGGGGTTTAAAGAAATAAAGGGAGAAACGCCCAAAACAAATAAAAAATAATACCCTGGCTTGAGATGTATATATTTATTCTTTCTCTACATTTATTCAAAAATATATATAAAAGCATATATTTTCAGGGCAACCTTTCTTGTCAAAGGTAAAGTTACATTTAACTTATACGGAGGCTAGATCGTGGCGTTTATCTAACAAATAACAGTGTGTTTTTCTTTAATACTCATTTTGAGCTTGACTAAGAAGTTTCATGCTGATGGTAGTCATAGTAAAACAATAAAAACGATTGTAAAGATGTAATACAGTACAGTTGTAAGTACTACAATTCTTTAGAGCATAAGTCATAGTAAATTGAGAGTATGTAGGGCGTTTCATTCTTCTAATTTAACTCTATTAAAGACAAATTCATGGGCAAAGATCTGTTGTGGCTTTTACTATGACCAAATGTTTTCGTCAAAAATGCTTCAAGTTTAGATGCTGAAGTGTTTCTGGAAAATACATTTACTTTGACTCTAACATATCGCATTTCGGTAAAACCGTCTGGCTATATGAAAAGTTGTTTTTATAAGTTTAGAAAAAAAATCATATAAGCTTGCCCGAGACTTGACGGTCCAAATGACCTAAAACTTTCTATAGGGAAGGGGATATGTAATAGTGAATAGTTAGCAATATAGAGAAACAAGGGAGCTGTTAAAATCTAAAACGAATCAACATGAGTAGCGTTAACTTAATGACATCGGCTTCGGAAAAGTATTCGTTGGAGGTCAGCAATAATTCTGGATAAAATAATTTCCCTTCAATGCAACAACTACCCAAACCTTCTGGGAGTGACTTAACCAATTAACGTCAAAATTCTTACTCTCAAAAAGTTGATTTTCAATGTTTTTTTCTTCAAAGAATTTACATTTTCTGAATCATGGGCGACATGTTGATATTGCTAATACCTCTGCTCTTGAGGCTTTACTCAGCGCTAATTATTGATATGTAGTATAGATAAAGCTTTTATAAAACCTTTATGTGAGTTTAAATAAAGCGGTATAGCGTGGTTATAATAAAGATTTCATACTGCCTTTGATATTTATAAAGTGAACTTAAATAAAGCATTCATACAGACGAACATTAAATGCAACACCGAGAGAGGTGAATGAGAAGCGCCAAGGTCTGTGTAGAAATGAAGGAGGCGTCGGAAGGACCAATTTGCATCCCTGGGCACGATGGAAGTCGATTAAGCTATTTGCGGGAGAGAGAAACCGGGTTAAGTTTTATCAGAAGTAAAGAGACTATCAGGAGTGCCGTACAACTAGAATCAGAAATATTCGCCTCACCCCACGTGGTTTTATCTTAAAGAGTCTAATATAATCTCTTTTGCAGTTTCTTTACTTTATCACGCTATCTCGTTTTCTAGGGGAGTGTTGGGAAGAGAAAGTAGGAATAAACAAAAACACGTGTACTCAAGAGTGGCGTTGCTTTACAGTGATGGTAATACGTTCTCAGTAAGAGGCCCTCTTTCAGTGTTATCTTTCATCCATCGCGTGGTGGTCGTTCGCCGTGCAGGGAGTAGTACCTCAGAAATTCTACCACTGACCTGTGAATTAGAAATACTTCTATCTCTATATCCTCTACATGAATGAAGCATGTGTGTATTTTACCTAACCATACAATCTATATTCCCGCTGCAGTCGAAGCGCCGGTGGCCTGCGGTATTAGCATAGCGCACATGGCCTTGTCATGGCCTGTATACATCAGAGCAGCGAATGGACAGAAGTCGCTAGACGTATATACTCCGCCGGTCGCTGAAGCACATCGGCTACTGTTGAGGCGAAGATAAAGCAAGAAGAGAGTTGGCTGTAAAATAAGTGATAAATGACTGCAGGTTAGCCAGGACATAACTCTTCCTTAAGTACCTTTGCATCAGTTTTGTGTTTTTGGTACAAACTAACTTGAGATTATAAGTAGAGCGAACAGTTGGCTCTCCGGACGGGAGACGGATTAAGTGAACCCAACCAGAATCACCTAACGGGAGCCGCGGGTCCCAACTGACTCGTGCATCCTCGTGTATGACTAATCCCTCATTGTTGGATTTAAATGCCTCTGAAAAGTAACAGGAGGGTGGAAAATAACATCCAATCCAATCCATTGATCACATTGACTTGTATCGGCTTTGATCAAACTCCGATCTTTATGAAGTGCGCGTTGTGTACTCGCCCCGCCTAAAGGTTTGAGGACATGGAGATAAAGAGCTGGGTGGTTGGGCGCACAGTGTTGTCTTGGTGACAAAGGATGCGATGAGTAATGGTGGAGATTTTTTGTCGCCGTAAGTTTGCCGTGTGACAAAGAAAGAGTAAACAGAGGACTGCTCGACTAGTCCTCTCACGTTGTACATGAAATACCTCTGAGAAGTGTATAAATTCATATGGGATTTACTTAGAAGGAGAAAATGATTCCATGGTATTATCCTTCACAATTTGCCCTATTCTTTCTTCAGTTTACTACAATATCTGTGATTTATGGTAAGTTTGATTTCCGTTGCTGACTGCTTTTAATTATTCGGTGCTGTTCTTTCGCTTGTTTTATTTCAATGCTCGATGGCTATTTCAATAGTTACGAAACAAAACAAACAAAAGTATCTAAAACGTCTGTAGTCCAGCTCTTGACACAGGAGTAGAGATTGAATAATTCACATTATGGCCAAACTCAATTACGCAAATTAAATGCAAGCTAATGAAATAGATAAAATTAAAAATGCTTCCCTTCGCATTAGTGTATTTGTTTATTTATTGTAATGTGGCTCCCCGGGTAAAGATCGCAAACTTTAATACTCAAATTGCAGAGGAATTTGAACAACTACTGTTATTATAAAGTTTAGTTAAGTATTGTTTAAACATTCTAAAGGTCTCTTAGTTGATTAATAGTTAAATAGTTAGATTATTTATCGGCTTTAATTAGTCGACATCCCTGTGCCAGTGTGATTATTCTTTATAAAAATATATATAACAGTGCCATTACAGAGTAAAAAAGTCAGAGATAAAGATTGCTTTGAAAATAAACTGAAGTATTATTCAATATATTTATGTACTTTATTAGACTAATGGTGTATATCATACACCCAGCTAGAACGATATGCACTTCTCGAGTCCCCTCAAATCATCCCCTCTTGGGCTATTGTCTGACTTGAAGTACGACGTATAAACAAGGTAAAGCCCTCCCTTGTTTTGGTTGCCAAGTGATATTAAATAGCGCGCAGATATCTCTCATTTAAAGCCGGTGTTTGTTGCCTCGTGGGTTAAGCCCTAGTGGGTATTGGTAATTCAAACAAAGCCATTGTTTAGTAGGTGATAGCCACTTCATCCTGTCAGTTCGTCTATTCATCTGTATACATACAATACAGAAATATCGACTGCTTCCTTTGTTAGTACTCTGCGTTCAATAGTACAAGAGAGATCAAGGTAAATTTTAATTGAATTTATACGCGTGCTTATAAGTAGATCAGTATAAGCTATAATCCCCAATTTGTACTACGAGACAGTATCTATTAGGCAAAATCGATAGAACAATATTAATATAATGTTGGTTTTGTCCATATCGCATATATAGTCCGTACAATCCTATCTGGTATCAAGTTATAGCGTTAATTAGGGACAACGTTTAGATCACCATTGCCGAATCCTACTACCAATAAAGAGTATCTTCTTTGGAAATATTTACGTTGAGCGTATGAAAAATTCGTTGATGAATGAAACAAGTGAAATAAATCGTGATTTGGCTAGACAAATTTCACAGCATATTTTTCTTACTAGTTTTATTTAAGAGTAATTTCGAACAAACCAGGGAGTTAGCCTCTTCTGATTATCCTATTTCAAACCGTTAGTGCTGATGCAGTTGTGAAAAGACAGTGTCTATAGTACAGTATACATTTCAACATTTCCCGTATAATACGAGACACAGATGCTTTGTTGAAACCGGGATATAGTAAAGAAAACATCTACACCTGGCGCAGACAGCAAAAACAGACACCAGCAAAGGGGAAATAAGATACAGGTATTTTTCTAAGTATATTAGCGTGAAATTGCTCTGCTAGCGTTTTTATCCCAGGAATTTTAACCATTGTACATTTACCCTGAACCAGGCGACTGACTTCACAACAATACCTTCTGTTGAAACCAGTTGGTAGTATTGATGTGTTTGGAAGTCTTATATACTAGCAGCCTCCTTTAACATAACTTCAGGGGCAAAGAGTTGATCAGACTACACACAGTCCCTTAATCACACTTTAACCTAACTAACATGCTGAAGAAATATTTACTGCAACTAAATAGTCAATTATAGAGAAAACAAATACTGCAAGAACAGTCCTGATATGTACCGAAGAGAGAGTTTAGCATATATGGGCTTTTTATGCTCGCTACAGAGATATTTTGCAACTCAATTGCAATTTGTAGAGAAAACAAAGAAGGAAAGGGCCCCTTAGAACTTCTAAGGCTTTTGACACGTGTAGGGTTCTTAGATGTGTAATCGGCTCGTTAGACCTATCCTCAGGAGGTTTACGCAGAAATTTGAGGCATGTCAGTCTGAATATTTTCGTTTCACCAAGTGTATATCGTAAACTGTATGTAGAAAGATACAGCTGCCGATCTGACCCCCCGCCAGAGCTCTTTTCCCATTGACACTCTGACAGCTAGCTAGCAGGGTGCACTTAACAGCAGTCTGTTCAGCCGGTGAATGAAGCCAGCAGACGGGAACCTAAACTCACGAACAGACCGCGCCCGCAGCAGCTGTCGCACTATTTTACATTGATTTCATAATCATTAAAGGATATGTGGCCCGATGATCTTTTATAGTCAAACAAATTCACGTGTTATTGTCAAACAAAGCTCATGTTCTATGTGCTACAGGAGTTTATAAAGTAACACGAATTGAAAACGCATCGTATCATAAACTCATTGATTTACTATAACCGAATTCAAGGTTTTCTTTCGAAATAAAGGAATAAAGCATGAACATTATTTATGTGAAAAATGAGAGATATATTTATGTGTAGATTGTAACATATGGATACACCTGTAGCTACTTTGTAGCGGCAATATTTACAGATACTTTAGGAACAGAGCTGATAAATATCAAGCTCTATAATATAACAGATATATAACATGGGCTGTTATATACACGATGTACACAGACACACTGCTTAACCGTATAAACGTTAAACAAGGAACTCTGGTTTTGTGGGCAAATTTGTGTCAAGCACCAAATGACAGAATATATGGAATTAATATCAGGCTATTTGTTCAACCTAGATGCATATGTAATAACCCCCATCAATTCAGAAACTTTACACAGAAAAATAACAGCTGCCGAATGGTAAACATACATTTTAGAATTGTGCTTTTTAATTAAATGTACCAGAGATGCCCTAATAGGAGACTGCTAGTCGCTTTCCGTGACATAGTATTATGCTTAACTCAGTAGTGAAAGAGCGACAAAAAAATGCTTGATATGATATACAATTATAGAAATTATATATTTGAGCTATCGGAGGTAACTATCTCCATCATCAGAGAATTGGCAGATGCAGACACACAGTGTTGTATATGGCCTATATAGGTACACTTTACAATAGACATAAAGAGAAAAACGCAGCAATTAAGAAAAAACTGCATCAGGCAATTGAGTAGCGCAGGCTGTGAAGACACAATCTATACCTAAATAGACAAAGGGTTAGGTAAGATTTGACTCCGCCTTATTTAATAATAATAATAATAATAATAATATTAATCTCGATAGCCTTTGTTGGTGAAGTACCTATTTTCACAAGGGTCGAGAGCACTTTGGCACTAAAAAGTTTAGTTGAACCACGCCATACTGGGGTAATATGCTTGAAGACTGTTTCAAACCTAGTCAACGAATACCGATCTTACATAGGACTTTATATTAATTTATCCCGTAAAATACAAATATATTTCATTAAAAGATCCATTTCTAGCGAGCTGTTTGTGGAGAAAAATGTATTTTGATGAAAGTTATTGAAAAAAGTCCGCGAAACGAATTAATGAGTTTTTGTTACAACAAAATGAATATAAAAAAAACAACAAAAAACAAAATTATCGAATGCATACAAACCCCACATAAAGTGATTAATTTAGTGTGGATAATAAATATAGTGTTATCGTTAGCTGACAACTAACTGATTAACCATTGGACCCTGTATATTAAACAGGACTCTGGCGTTAATTTGAGTATCACACGCTATTCGTATGATCACGTTTGTCATTGGTATAATCATATGTTACACTCAATACGTTCTGTTAAAGGCCAACCATTGCTGTAGGCTGAAAAGTGGCGAGTAATTGGATATTTATGTAATTATTAAATGTAAAAATAAACTTAGTAATTAAAACCTTGAAGTGATGCTGGTGTTGCTTGAAGTAATTTCTGTAATTGTGCGTACATGTATATATCTTGGACCTAAGCTGGGTCTGTCAGTTGTTTGGGGTTTTAAAAGTTTGGTGTATGAGCATGAGCAAGGAAATCGCGCTGCTATTATCTAAATTATGCAATGTCCTCCGATTATGCAATTCTCTTGTTATCTAATTCCGAAATATATATATTTCAAAGCATTTTCACAGACAGATTTACAGCACTGTCGTCAAATAAATGAAATACCCTTGAGCACGGCGTTAAACACCAATCAATCAATCGCCCTAAAGCACTCAGCTATCCTGCTTCCTACAATAGAAGGTTAGCTAGCTGGAGACGAGATGGTGGACCATCACTATAGCCCTCTGGTGGGCAGTCTGAAGAAAATTGTCAAGTGTCGTTTAAAAATGACCATTAACAGTATTTTAGATTTTCGGGATAACACTCTCTGATACTGAACAGATTCTAGTTCAAAATCTATCAGATTTTAAATTATTTCTAATCCGAACCCACGACCCTTTGAGGGTCGAGGGTTCGATTCCGCAAGGTTCTTAGCCTCTACAATTTTCTGAAAATATTTCAGCAGACTTGAACAGTTTGTGCTCTTTTGCGCAAGTATATAGTTTATCACAAGACGAACGTAGTTGAACTCAATTCAGATTTAGTTTGTACATCTCATATGCAAATAGTTATATGCAAAAATATGTCAGTGTTTCCACAAAACGTGACCAAGCTTTGTAAACCCGTGTCGAATCCTTTAGTTAGTACGAATAGCCTCTGGCTTTTCACCATATTGATCCAAGTTTGACCTTTTCGAGGCGTGTGATCCTCCTTAATTATGCGAAATCTCGTATTGTAGTCGTTAAGTGATTTTCGCCACACTTGATCAGGCTCCGTTGAAATGAACTTGCCCACATGGGTACAACCAAACCATTATCGGTACTTCCTCTCTGACTTTTCCCCTTTATACCCATATGTCTCTGTTAATCTGCCCTCAAGGGGCTTTGTGAATGAATCCCGGTTCCTTCCAAATACCGGGAAAAGTGTGTTGGTCTCAATTGTACCACTATGATTAACTGTGTGTTTAATTGTTAGCTAGATGACAGCTGGTTTGAAGGCGACCCGTGTTTGCGAAGAGGCCGATTTTATTGCACTTTAAGACAAGACAAAGTGGTCCTGTGTACAGTTGCATTCAACTAACTACATGTACATGTATCATACTTTCTCACCGCTCCTGTCTCTTGTTCACAAATAAGGAATAAGGTAAAGCCAGATGAGCTTCTGGTTGCAAAATACAGTCGTTTAATCCAGCTACTACATAGCATAAGGCTAGAGTTAAACTCATACATCTTGTATCCTTGTCACTGCATGAGGTAAAAAGGTGACAGGAGTTATTTGGAAAATTCATCGCACCATCCATCAGAGTGCTGTAACTAACTAGTGGGGCGTACACTTAACTCCGCACATCCTGCTAGTCTGTTATAAGCGTTAGTTTTCAGCTCATCCGTAAATTACAACCAAACGCTTGTGGGCGTCCTTTAATAATATTTTGACTTTAGTTTACAGATTTAATATTCATCCAGTAAGTAAGTTTCGTAAGTAATACAAGCGAGTTGATATGATGAAAATTCGGAGATAGGTCAGTTTCCATTGGAAACATTACCCCGAGTTAAGAAACATGTATGAATTCACAACTTTCATTAAAAGTGCCAACAGTCAAATATTTTTGATATAAATACCAACAATCATATGATATAAGCACTTGTGGTTAATGGCAAAATTAGAAATAAAGAAATTATCGGTATGTTTCAGGTTCTGAGCGTTATCCATTTAAATCAACGAAGCCCTTTGGCTAAGGGCAGGTTATATTCATACTGTCAAACTTAGCACGGGGGGGACATTATCGTCCCAAAAGCGATAACAGTTAAGTGACTTCACATTTTGGTTGCGGTTTTCTGTTGGAATACACCGCCGTCATATAAGTGTAATACTCTTGAGCACGGCGTTAAAGTTTCGTAAGTTTCCATCAATCAATTTAAATCAACGACACAAGTTTCCATTTGCAGATAAAACGTGTGCCTTAAATTGCTTGAATGCAATTGAACGCTTGAGTAGGCCTACACGATTGAGTCGAGGCCTGTCTTCATTATAGGTGACCACCAGCATGAAGTTGATGACTAAACTTTGCCGTGCCAGAATTTGTTTCTATTTTTTGTTATTAGCAAGTTCAACACCAGACGTGTTTCACATCTAGTAATGGGGACTGCACGGGTTGTGGCAAATATTTGTATTGGACTCTTATTAAGAGCTTAATGAATCCTGGTGGAAGGTTAGGTGGGTCCGCAGGAGGGTGTATCGATGGCGTAGTTAAGCTCTGATCAATTAAAACAATAAAACTTACGCAACGCACATATATATATTTAATTTGCTTGTCTCCACCGGGATTCGAACTTGGGTCTCAGGGTAGTAGGGCCAGGGCTTTAACCGATTAAACAACAGAGGCTCACGGCAGAACAAACGAATTTTTATCCAGGTAAAGGCTGCGAATCTTTCTCTACTGTAAGCACTGACACAAGGACACTAAGATAGCGTTTTTTTTTATATCTAGATACTACCAATAAATGTTTTTTTTAATTGTTTGGGCAATTCCGAAAATTTGGTTCTGGCATTTATAAATCGTTTTTATTAATGCAGGGAAATACAATTTGCTTGCCTATAATAATAAATTTTACATGATGACTTTTTTCGGTATCATACAACCTTCAAGGCATCAGTATTAGCGGATGGTCACACTATTCTCTTGCCAAGTATAATCCAGTCAAAGACTTCAGGGTTACATGAGCAGACATGTGGAGAGAAGGTCAGCCGAGCACTCATTAGTCCGGACACAATGACGTCTCGAGTCTCTATCGCATATATTTTGGTGTCAAAGATGAATAGATCTTAACTAAAACTTTAAAAAAGTTCTGTCATTAATAAATAACCAACCCTACTCTCAAACCATGATTTGCCTGGACTCGAACTACGACCCATCGGCTTACACTGTCATACCAGCTGAAAAAGTGCCATTCGAGAGTTTCCATATAGGCAAGTGATTGAAAAAGAAATTGTTTCGTCATTTGTCTTGATCAATGAGTGATAACCTGACCCTCTCTCACTATCTGATTATTGTGTGTAGTTCGAGAGAGCGTTCGGTAGTTGCTCAGTCTCTCCTCATAGGTAGTAAAAAATTGTAGAATTATACGATATAGTTTAAATCAAGTTGAAATCGTTTCACGTGTGCGGTTGAACTTTATGTTTGATAGGAAGTGAGTAAGGATTTCAGGTAGCAGTAGGCAGGCGACAGTTTGATTTCCTAAAGTACGTTTTTGAGGCTGCTTATAAAGTATTATTAAATTTTGTAGAAGTGCATGTTGATCAATCAGTAACAATTCAACAGCGCAAGCCAATAACTGTACGTAAACAAATGAGATCGTATGTTTTGATATCCTAAATACTATTGCATTATGGACCGGGACTGAACACATGCAATATATCGCTATTAGCTGTGATGCTCTTGGCACCTCACGACTAGAAGTCATAAAATCTGCAATGTTTTGCATATACGCGCGACATCATCACGGTCATTTTGACATCATGACGTCACAGCAAAATTCGGAATCGTAAATTTGTGAGAAGATGCGAAATAGTCCAAATGTAACAGTCGTTCCAAGTTTCCTGACGATCACATCGAAATTGACATACAGTCACATTTTATAACTTGAATTTGAAGTAGGACAACGGATAGTTTTGTCGTTAGTCGGTGAACTGTTTAACGATCTCACTTGTAAGATAGCATGCGCCTCTATGAGCGTTCTCTAGGTTGCATTTCCCACTCTCTATGCATTCTGCTTTGAACCTCGCACTGCTAGTACAACATGTTGCTTCATCATTGATAAGACCATTCTAAATAACATTGTTTCTAGCCTCGGGGCACCGACATATATATTAATATACATTTGAATAATGGATATATTTCGGGCAATGTTACGTCTATATACACAAGGTGTGACAATAAGAGTGATCACAGAGAGTATAACTGTAAGTAGACAATTAACTTTATTTCCCTAGAGTCATACGAACACATACGGACCACACGAATGTAATCCTATATTCATTTACTCACATATATTGATAAAGTCAAAGCAATAATTTACGAGAATTTGTGGTGCTTCTTAACTGTGAAACACAATAAAACATTTGCAAAAATTTAATTGTGTTCGGCACACAAACTGAATCTTCACAGTCGATCCCTGCTGCAGTCATGTATTTTAAAATATTTTCAACTTTCTAAAACGGTCATAATGAGTACAGGTTTGAAGCAGCATCAGTGTGTTTATTTACGTGTTACAAAAAAATCTGGATGTGAAACGTCCATCTGTGCCAATACCGTAGCAATTGAGGTTAAAGGTTATTTATTTGAGCGCACATATTGAAGTCTTATGGAAATGTCAATAGCTTTCCAAAGTTATAGACACAAAACAGTGTATGTGTTCTGTAAACTGTTTTTCAGTGAGTCTCAGGTGCGCTTTACACAGTTAACACATCCGATATTCTCAACTGACACTACCCATTGAAGGATGGGACAGGCGGGTACTGATACTCCATCTACGATTAGATTAATTGTATGAGAGGCGTCTAGAAATCCGTATGGTAGTATAGCTAGTATATTGTATGGACATTAAGTACATCACAAACTTTATGGACATTAAGTACAACACAAACTTTATGGACATTAAGTATAACACAAATGTTATGGACATTCAGTAAAACACAAACTGTATGGATATTAAGTACAACACAAACTCTATGGACATTAAGTATAACACAAATTTCATGGACATTCAGTAAATCACAAACTTTATGGACATTAAGTACGACACAAACTCTATGGACATTAAGTATAACACAAATGTTATGGACATTCAGTAAAACACAAACTGTATGGACATTAAGAACAACACAAACTCTATGGACATAAAGTATAACACAAATGTTATGGGCGTTCAGTAAAACACAAACTGTATGGACATTAAGTACAACACAAACTCTATGGACATTAAGTATAACACAAATTTCATGGACATTCAGTAAATCACAAACTGTATGGACATTACGTTAAACACAAACTCTATGGACATTAAGTATAACACAAATTTTATGGACATTCAGTAAAACACAAACTCTATGAACATTAAGTATAACACAAATTTCATGGACATTCAGTAAATCACAAACTTAATGGACATTCAATACAACACAAACTTTATGGACATTAAGCGTAATGGAAACTTCTTGGTCAATTTTGTCGAGAGCAACATTCCAGTGAAGATAATGCATTCAGTACTCTTTTGGTTATTTATTATATTGTTGTTTAACGCCGCATTGAAGTTTTAACTACAAGATGACTTTGAATTGTTAACCGTTAAGAAACATGGTAAAAACCAAGCCGCGACCCCCTCCCCACATCCAACACAGAATCCCTTTATATACCCAAGGTCGGAAAGTGGGGTCGAGCATGTAATTTATAAGCAATCCAACGAAAGGGATTGGACACTGCTTGGTCGCCGGTAACTTTTGAGACTTGTTTGTTCTTTAATATGTTTTACAAGGCTTAATGATGTATTCCCTCTCAATGATATTCGATATTCCAGTACACACTTTGGTTGCAATTCGCTTACCTTCCATGTATATAATATTCAATCTGAAACGTTTTTGGTCTCGCGGAACTCTCTACACATTTCAAATGGCCTAAACTCATTGTCAGTGGCGGAACAATTAGAATACAACAGCATATACGGAATTGCATTGAAGGTTATATCAATTGCAGCAGTAGGAAAGAATACAGCTAACCATATGAAACACTTCAAAAAGGTCACTACAATTGATGTCAGGATCAACTACCAAGCTCCTATTTTATCACCATTGTCATTCAAATAAAGCTATGAATAATTCAACGAGTTTATTAAAGCTGTTATGGTAGCCTTTCACGTTATATATATAGGCACAATGTACTCAATATCATATGATATTATCTCACTCTCCTGACAAAATAACATGTGTATCATATCATGCATATAGCAAGACCTTGTAAGCAATAAGTTTGTGCTGGTAAGGTGTGTTGTTATTTAGGGAGTAACTTATA
>JAVFBZ010156165.1:6170-22387 GCA_032466195.1 Katharina tunicata | reverse complement strand
AACGTGTTCATAATACTAGTTACAATCATTCCGATGTGGCTTGAATATACTCTAAATATATTTTCCGAAATTCCAAATTAAACTAGATGTCTATTACCTATATTTGTTTGACACAGCTTCAAATTCCGATGAAGGCAATCATAAATAAAATAAATTATTTTTTAAATGAAAAAAAAGATAACTAATTATGCATTTAACCCGAAGCTTTGTTCCTACTGTTCAATTTGTTAGGTCGAAACACATGTAGAGTTTAAAAGTCATATACGAGCCATTTCATTAACCGTGTAACAAATGGGCGTGCACGTATGTGTATAGCTAGCTTAGCTCAGTTTCCTTGCCAAAAGAAAACAAATAACAACGTTGATTACCATTTTTTCACGTTATTCACTATTAGCAAACATATTTTTAACAGTAGTATCTCCCCAGGCGAATCAATTTGCATTACGTTGCGGGTGCTCCCTGGCGCCAAGAGCCTTACGTCCAGCATGGTGACAGTTCGGCTTTTACTTGCCATTAATATACAATATTCAGCCAACTATGTTAATAGTACCTCTTTTTTCACCAATCCATACACATTTCAAACATATCTTAAAGGAATAAATCTAGATGCCAACGAAAGCCTCCACTACCGAACAACAGTGTCTGTGATTAACATGGCAGACTTGTTTATGTTGAGATAAGTTAAGGACCAGCTCCATCCACAGCTTATGGGCAGAATTGGTATTTTCTGTCAAATTTTGAATAAGCCATGTTGACCCGAAGGTCAAACTGTTGAACAAGGATATGCCATTTCTTTCGTCAAACTTTTTGGATTGTTATTGATCGTGTCCATGCCATCTTAGTATGTTTATATGAAACTGTTTGATGATGGCTGTTTATCTATGTGTTATCTTGTTCTGTTTTGCAGCTCGAATTGTCAATGAGGAAACGCCACTTCCCCGGTTCTTGCCTACTCCAGCCAACCTGTCGGCGAACGCGGGGGATGTGGCAGAGATCAAGTGCCAGATTCAGAATCTCGGCGGCAGAACCGTGAGTGATTTCTCCTGTATATCTCTCATTATCCCATATCCTGCCAACCCTTCGTTTTAGGCTCATATCCAAACGAATCATTTTGCTGATTTGAACTGTCTCCCTTTATACCTCCTTTCCAATTATGGAAATGAAGATGCGCTAAACGAAGTGGTTCACCTTTACAAAACAATAAGCATCAACACATTCACCAGTTGAAGGCGAGCATATCAATTTACACGATGTTTACACTAGCCATCCACTAGTGCCAGAAGTAACTCTCCTGTGATATTTAATATTTTATTACATTTATAGGACAGAGAGTGACAGTGAATTACTCTTAAATAAAGGTTGCCCTACGAACGGGATTCAGTTCGTAGCTTTTTAAGAACAAAATATGGTCCTAACAAGTAAATAAACACCTACCGTCTGTCGAGATTTATGTCCTGTTCAATTTGAGCCCACAGTCGGCAGTCCTCCCGTGTAATAATATATTTAATTTCAACAAAATTCGTCGAAAAGGAAGCAACTAGCATTCAAAAGACGCCGTTTTTAGGAGTTGTTGTGTTGTAATTCTCGTCCAATCCTGTTAGTAACGCGATCAAGAAAACAAATGGGATGATCCTGCCGAACCAAGTGGGCATTATTTCTTCACAGTCACGAGACTATGAAAGCTACACTCAGTACCAGGGAGTCTAAAAATATTTTTAGGTTCCAATATGTTTGCATTTATCGAAAGCATAACTTGATTTGTCAAGGCGGGGATTCAATCAGTGACAGGCATAAATTATAAATGATCATGTGACTTTTTCGATCTCAACATGGCTTAAAATGGCGTCTTTTGAAAGCTAGCTGCTTCCTTTTCGACGAATTGTGTTGGAATTTGATATCTTAATAAACGAGAATCAAATTAAAGAGCACATAAATCCCGACAAACGAAAGGTGTTTATTTACTTGCAAGCGCCATATTTTTTTTTTAAAATGCTACGAACTGAATCACGCTCGTAGGGCAACCATTATCTAAGAGTAATTCACTGTCACTCTCCGTCCTATAAATGTAAACAAATATTAAATATCATAGGAGAGTTACCTATGGCACCAGCCATCCGGATGATGATTTATTTTTCGTTTTGGACCTTGATGTTAGCTGTTACCAATAAATGTTAAAAATCATTATACAGACTGATCATACATTGGTCTGATATGTAGGACGCAATTGGTTTTAACAAATACCATCAACATTAAGAATGATCGTTAAGATTTAGTCGGAAATTATAATGATAGTAGGTGGGCACAAACAATTGTGGAGCTTTTAAATTATTATTGGTATAACGTTATTCTACCAACCATCTAACGATATTCTAAAACGTCCTAATTTGTGGTTAATGCAACTGCTGTGTACTTAAACAATTTGAACTTCATTGTTAGCATTATTGAGTCAGACAGATTTTGTGCGGACGTTGTTATTGGAATGCATATGTATTTTTTTGACTATGTGGTGGGCATACCTATATACATTTCGACGAATCATATTCTATCCTTCGTTTTGGCGTGTTATTGTCCTTGAGAGCTTTATAATTTGTGATATATCCATGGTTTTATGAAAAAAATATTACAAAATTACAAACATTAAAACATTTGAATATACTCCGAGCAGAAAAGTTGCTTACGACCGTACATTGGATAAAAATGTATAATGTTTCAGGAGGTGTACCGATGCCTGTCAAATCAACAATTATGTTTGGTTCGATGAATGTAGTGTTATGTTAAGGTTTCAGGGATTTTCCAGTAGACTTTTATATTTTATCGGAAATGTGGTCCTTCTATTACAATGCTTACGTGGAAAGAAAAAAGAACTAAGTAATAGTTGCTTAGTGCGCAGTGAATTGGCAGGGTGCCGAAATCGTCAGGAAATATGATTTGTGAAGCAAGGCAAATTGAAACCATCACACCGCGAGATACGTTCCCGTGATGTTTCTCTGGGAAGGTTTGTACAAGTTGATAGCAGACTGAAAGGTCCCAAGATTTCTGTTTAGCCACTGAAGAGAGAACATGATGCGTCTCTACATGTAATAACTTGGACAATTATACTGTAATGAAAAACAGAGATGAAAGAAACAGTTAAGTGATAGCCATCTTGTTCATATATTGCACAAGATTTGCTCTGTGAATACCTATTTACAAAATGTAATGGATCAGTCAACAGATGGTTTAGATTTTTTTAAATACTATGATTTGTAGTTATACACAATTGATGTCATTTTAGTTACATCATTTCTTTTTGACTCACAAAGCTAACAGCATACTTTATATATTAAGCCTCAATGAAGTTTTCGTTCAGGAATAATAATACGCCTGAGATTTCGATATCAAAATCATTTTTTTCCTTTACAAATTTCCATTTAAGAAACAAAAACTTCACATTGGCGACAACTCTCTTAGATCAAGTTTAAGTATAAATAAATAGCACCCTGCCTGTGGACAGCGATGTGACACTTATATGAAGCCTTTGCATGGTCGGTGTTATGTGGAAACCGTGAAGAAACCTCGTAGGAATAAACACCATACGATCGCCCCAGCCGCCGGAACAAATCTACTTAATGTGGACAAGCGTGGTTGAAGCTATCCATAAGGCAAATGTATGGTACATTAAAATGCAAACAACTGACCAAGAGCTCAGTTCTAATTTGAAATTAATGTGACGATCGCTGCTTGAAAATGACAGTGTTGCAGTGAAGCATACTGTTTAACCGATAGCAAGGAATTAAAGTAGCTTAGATCTAATTCAAGCAATCAAGAGAACTTTTCAGGGAAATAACTGAAATTTATATTTATTTTTCTGTCCTAGACTTCAGTCTAAGCATTCCAAATTGGTGAAGGGCGTATATAGGAACATCTTGTTAAAAAATATCAAATAATTGCATAAAAATGCATAGCCTATTCAACAAGACTTCTGGAGAGAAAACAATAATGAACCTGCAAATTTGCAAGACAAAACTAACCGAACATCATTCATTGCCTTGAAGACACAAGAATGGTCTGTGCATGATATAGGTTCGAACCGCGCTGAGACATTTAAAGAAGGTATCTAAAGAACTTTTTCCGGTGGCAGCCGGTGGAGATCTCCGGTGGGTTTCACAAGGATTCTTCTCGGTTTCACGTCACGCAAAGTCGTATACGTGAAATACCCTGGTATATGACGTTAATCCTCAATGGAATAAATAATGCCTTGATGAAATGTGTGTTTAAGTTATGCTGCCTTTACCACTACAACAAGAATGTCGTCATCAAATATATTTGACTTTGTAACCAAAACATCCCGTACGTCTTGTGGTATAGAGTTAGGACGTTTATTATCAGAGTGGGTGGAACTTCCTTAGCTCGGTAAGCTAATCAGTATGCACACGTTATTTATTGGGTTCATGAGTTTAACGCGTCAGCAGATAAGGTTTTGCGATTGGCATATCTGGATGATGTCCCACTTGGCAGGTTATTAAAACGGTGATTATTAAGTTTCGTTTTGCAATCTACGTTTTAGAACCTACGGATTTCACAACCAATGCAGTTTGATCGGATTTGAAACTGAGAACATGTATACTAATTTATTTATCACCGCCAAGTACAGACCATTTACATTAAAAGAGTGCATATTATGTTATGTACATGTCACAGTTGTTACAAAGGTTAATTGATGTGCGTACGAATTCAACTACGTGGTTTATCTTGAATTTACACTTAAATTCCGTTGAGCTGCATAAGTAGAGTGTGCTTAACGCGTTATCTACCGGCTCTATCTATTCCGCGAGGCACATTCATTTCAAGCTCCCCTACTTATCTGACAAATGTTTCTGTTATTCTAACTGGATTCACAATTAACCGATATGCTGACCACTGGTTACTCCAAAAGCCACCTGACCATCTGGTACACGTAACTTTATCGCCAGTCATTATGCTTACCAGTAAAAAGTTGAGAACTTTTAACATCAAAGTCCAAATAATAAAATCAGTAGCCGCCTAACATATTTCCTGGTAAAACGAATAGTCTAACCTTGCTTACCGGGACTAAAAGTAAAATTTGTGTCGTACAAATGATAGGGAATAAGAAAAACCTATCAAGCCTTATACTAGAAAAAATTAAAAGTTCTTTGATAAACTTTGAAATAATTTGAAACTTATAAATAATTCTAACAAAAAATGTTTTATTAAATATTCGAGCCAGAATGAGAAATTCTGTTTGGTAGAATCATGTATCAAAAAATGTAAACATGAACTTGTTTCAACTAATAAATAATGAATTATTTAAGTACTTGATATGAGATTAGTTGATGATTGGTTGTTTGATTGGTGTTTTACGTCGTGCTTAAGGCTATTTCACTTATATTACGGAGTGAAATTAATATTTCCGGATTCCTCCACCAATCTTTAATTCTTGTACCATGGCAAAGGTTGGTTATTCTTTATTTTAATTTTGCCATGTAAAGGTCTAATTTATTTAAAATATATATACACGAAACATAAACATGTTATGTCACTCCAGTGGTTCCTATTTTTTTGTGAACAAAATCTGTACCCTCTTTAATTTCTAGGTCGTATGGCGAAGAGCTTCAGAACCCAATCCACTGTCTATTGGAACGACTCCGTATACAGAAAAACATCGTGTTCGTGTTGAACACACTGGACAAGTATGGAAATTATATTTGGGAAATGTGCAGCCCAAAGACAGTGGAGTCTACGAATGTCAAATTAGCTCCAAAGAAAACCTTAAGAAACTGTTCATGTTACGTGTTAATGGTAGGTATATCTAATGAAAACTAACATCCGGAATTAGTTAAGCTGCGCGGGTCAATTAGCCCTGTTCACTGAGATATCCTCCAATGGCTTTTCCTCTTGGCCAGGAAGCGGTCTGGCGTGCTACTCGGAGGTCCAACATGCAATCTATGTCAGTGGGCAGTGCTCCTAATCATTCCTAATTTGTCCGCTTGACAGGTCAATACAGTCAATCTGCATTGCTTCCATCCTGCTTGTTGTGTATCCATGGGTCACCAACGGTGTCCCGAAGCGACTTCTCTAGAGCAAATAGCACACATCCAACTAGGATTATTTTTGATATATGGATGGATTTGATGGATGCTACCACTCATCTGAAGCTGCCTTTCTTTTCTTTTGCGATCAATGGACAGCCTCTATCATAGTTGTTAAACTCATTCCAGGTATCTATAAGACTTCAGCTGACGAAGACATACCAGGGAATGTTGTTTACCAAGATCCCCGAAGTTAAATTGTTGAATACAGCTATTCTATTATAGCGAGCCGCTGCAATCTCTAAATAAAATTGGAATTATCATTTTTATTCATTTGTATAGTAAATTATAGCCACTGTAAATAATAATGGCCCAAAGTTTGGAAAACTTTCAGCGTATTTTAATTCTTTATATAAAGTTAATTCGAGACCAACTTCTCCAGATTGAGGAACAATATTAATTTATGAAATGCTTTTCAAGGTACATACGTGAGAGAGACCAATGTACATAGTCACATAAATTCTAAACAGACAGTTGGGCCCTTACCTTGATATCCGCAGTAACATTTCCCCTGCTGTTATAGGATGATTTGATGTACCCTCTAATTTCAAAACGCTTGCTTTCTCGGATAAACGTTTATACCATTGACGTCATCACAACTAGACAAACCATTTCGGTCAGGATTGTGTAAAATTGTGTCAATGACCTGGCAATGTGGATTGCCTTGAATGCCTCGAAATGTCCAGTAAGTGGTCATGTCAACACAACGGGTTTACTGTCAATGATTATCTTCTTCGTAGAGACAAACCGTGTTTGCATCCAATTGATTTTAAATGTTCTGCAATGTCCAATGTAAAAAGTTATAAAAAATAATTAGGCCGACATTCGGTCCCTGATTCTCCTTTACTCAGAAGACTAACAACTCTGTTCATTATACGGTGATCAGACACATGGCGTTACGGTGTGGTCCTTATCATGATGAAGTAGCTTATTTGCTTACTACTTCTTTGCTTACTCTGTTTAACACCCACAATGCAATCGTCTGGAAAGAATTTATTTCCTAAAGTACTTGAGATTTTCAAAGGTAAAACTATAATTCTCAAATGCACGGTGGGTTTAAAGTTTTTCAACAGTACACGTGGATGAATTTTATTGTCTCATGTTTAAGGTTGCTAAATGCTTTTGGAAATGATATAGTTTTATTTGATACGTTTCGATTGTAATCACGTATAACCCCATAATAATGGGAATTAACTAGAAAGTTAAGATATTTCCAAATGTTTCGTTATTCGCAGGTACTGGCACAGGCTCTGGATTGCTCTCAAAAGGTATCACGCCCACAGCATGCTATAAGCCCCTAACATTTAGTCTAGCATTAGTACAGTTTGCTTGCGTAAATAAATCTTTGGTCGTGGCTCTTCGTCGCTGAATGTTTATTTTACATTTAAGCTTTTGTTAATTGAATTATTTTGGCTCCCATGAAACCAACCGTTGCAAGGTCATTATATAAAAGCAATACCTTACAGATAGTAGCATACCTTATGATTAAGCATGTAAGTTTCTATCCCTGTGTAGATATTGTCTCTGATTGGTGTAAGATAGAAGTCAATCGTAAACTAGCTAAAATGTCTTTGTGCGTCATCATATATCGTTGTATTGAACCGTATTGTCATCTGATTAAAATACACGATGTATGTAAACATTGTTATTTGTTCTTATATAGATAGCATGATTCCTATCAGTTTCAATATTGATCCATGCACGATGTAAATGAGTCACCAACGCTTGCCATTGTAAATGTGTACTGTGTTGTTCGTGAAGCTCTGGAGAATTCGATATGTACCTGCTTAATAACTGCTAATCGTGAACAGGTATCACTGCAGAAAAGGTGTGAGATCTGAGTCAGCATGCTGCCCGGATACATTGTACAGTGACTCACCTGGTAGTTTACCTCAATCAAATACATGTAACAAAATAAACCATAATGTCTAACCTGAATCTAGTTTTGGTAAACAATCGCTATGTACGTCCATGGTTTATTTTACCTTGATATTCTTTGAAGTTGAAATGTCGACATTTTTTAATTTTAAAAATATATTTCTGACTATTGCATGTACGTGAATGAGTAGAGCTCTGACTATTGTAAGGATTAATATGCAAGCTGATGTTGCTTGAGGGATTGTTGTGCAATATGAAATATTTTAACTTGATCCTTTGTAAATTGCTGATTCTTGGGTACGTGTGTCTAGTTACAAGACAACAACTAGCACGAATAATAAACAAATGTTCATGAGCCGTCTAAACGTGCTGGTATTGCTTAGGGTTGTAAAATAAAGTTAAAAAACCCAGGCCTAAAGAATGCACATATCACAACCACTTGTTGACGCAAATAGAGGTCTACACAAGTGAGGGACCTATGTGCGGGAGTGAGAGAAAACCAAAACAACATAACACAAATAAGTGTACATCTAAAACAAGGATTTTTATTCGACAACTGATCATCTTGGAGGGGGTTGTTTGAAATATACATTTTTGGGGCATTTGGTGGATTGTTGGTTTGAATGTGATATATTATAAAAAGGTTTGGATATATATATATATATTATGGTTCGGTAAATGATTTGTGCTACATTATCTGGTCCAGTGTCTTCAGAATCATTAGGGAATGTGATGTAAAATCATCAGTTATCCGGTCAGGGACAAATATAAACTTATTAATTTAATATAACGCATAAAGTGAAAGGCATTTTCAATTCTACTACGCCGCGTAGGCACGGAATGTCAGCAAAAGTGTTTTATTGTTCGTCCCAGTTTGGAAGTTTTCAAAATCAATTTCAGCTACCCGCTGGTCAATATCATACGTTTGTCAAACATTCACATCAAATCCTCATTAGTAAATACAAATGTAGAAATGTTCCAGACACCATTGGCTTCACTCTAAAGGATGTCATTTAATGTCAAGTCGTAGGAAGATCTCCCTAGAGAATCTAACAACATCCAAGCAATCTATACACACAACGGCTGCAATTAAAGTGAAATATCGTATTCTGTTTCTTTTTCAGATGTACCTGGAACTTCAGTTAGTGTAAAACCTAGTAAGTATATAGTAAGTCGGTTACATGCGTTGCCCGGAACAACCCCAAAAGCTAAACCCGTCTTAACAACTTTGAGACGTGGGTCAGTGTTTGTCTCTTTTTCCTTTATATCTGTATGATAACCACACACAGCAGTTAGAATCTATCATTCTAGGACCATGTTCAGTCCTCTAGTGTGTAGTATAAAGGTACTTGATCATACGCAGCGTCTAAATTACTTTTTTGCAGACTGTCTTTGTTTCTATTTTAGAAATACATGTGCAGGGGACAGAGGTTGTCGAAGTTGGCCAGCCAATTCGATTAGAATGCAATACATCACGTGTTCTGGGTTCACCACAAGATCTCGACTGGTTCAGAAATGGCGACAAAATCAAACAGAATTTTAACCAGAAAATAACAATAAAAACAGAAGAGCTCAAAGGGTCAGGGATTTACCGAAGTCGACTCGTGATTGAGCATAGTCAGAAAAGTCACACAGGAATGTATCTGTGTCGGAACTCAAACGAAGACGTCGCCAGAATATACGTAGATGTCTTAAATAGTGAGTATTAAAATATCAATTTCAACACGATACAAAAGAAAAAAGTAAGGATGTTAAATGTAAAAGACATTAATTCCAAACTGTAGAATTGTTTTAAAATATAACTACCGGCTTAACAGATAATTTTCCAATAACGATAATATTACGTGAAAGTCCTAAATAAGTTCAAGGTAAATATTCTGTACTAATTTCGTCCTGATATAATTCGTTATATGGTATTAAATACCTTTCCCAGAATACCAAGCCTTCCACTTCCAGTAATCGTATTATCTAAACGCATAAAAATGGTATTCAGCTGTCAGTTACATGTGGGTAGCGGCAAACACCCATAGGAGTCCATCTAAAAGGGACCCGCAGTGATACATTTTGGTTCCAAATCTAACATCTCTGATAAATAAACACACCACTTGGCGTGTTTTGAGGTTAATCATAAACATATGCCTCTCTCTCTCTCTCTGCGTAACAGTCAGTTGAAAACGCGTTTCCGCGTGGATACAATATTTTGACACTTGTCACTTTTTTCATCCTTTTTTCTCAAAGGACACAATATCTAATCTGCCAACCCTTACAGCTCCAATAACATTGTGTGTTAACATAACTTGTCTTATTTTTCTTTCCAGCTTACAGTAGCAATGTGAAGAGAGGAGGTAAGAATTTTATACTTAATTCAACACAAACATATTAACTCAAAACAGTTTGTTTATTTGGGTCATTCAGTTATCTTCAAATAAGTTAAAATGGGGGGGGGGGGGGGGTGTAGATATAGATATTATATATAGTGACAACTTGAACGGTCCGAGAAATATTGTGGAGACAGTCATTTTGATCATTGACCTATTCGTTCATTGTTACCACTTCTCTTTTACATTATTGTTTGCAAAGCTATTGTTTTCTTAGCAACTCTCATCCTTATTATCTTTCTCTTAGTCCAAGGTGTAACTTGCCAATTTTTGCATTTTCGTTGGTTTATGGTCTGTGTTTGATATTATTTATATAATTTGGATTATTACAAAAAAAATTATTTTGTCCTTTTAAATGTTTTTAGATGCATTGTATCTAAACAACGCTGCCGTTTAAACTGTCCAATTGTTTATGAAAAGTATACGTCGGTTTTCTCCGAATTGTTGTCGGAATATTTGGCATAATGTTTATATTTTTTTGATATTTCTTACTTCAGGTTCTATGACCGAAGGATCTGAACCAGGAACTGGTGCGGCACAACATCTAAATTCAGGATCGCTGTGCCATTTGTGTGCTTTGCTAGGCCTGTGTATAATACTGCTGTTGAGTACTGTGTCTTAAACTGACGGTTTCGAGGTTAAGAAAGATGAGGTAATCGGGAGCCGCGAGTACAAATGAATCTTCTACGTCCATGTGTCCAATTCTACATTCTGACGCCAGTATCTCTGTGAGCTGCTTCCTTAGCACTTGAGATAGACAAAAAGCGTTGTCATGCAGTAGACTTATGCGTTGCTACAAGTGTAAATAACTCTGAAGGAAGAAAGTTTCCGTTAACCAGAGGAAAATCACAATTTGTTGTGAGTAATGGCGTCAAAAGACAATTAAAAATCCTGAGCACTCGACAGGTTATAAGGATTGATGGTGAAGCAAAAGGGCTAGCAGTAACTAAGTTTGATATACTTTAACTAAATCCAAAAGAACGATAATAATGTTGCATCAAAAAGAGCTATTACGCGTCTCAATATGTCAGATATTGGCAAAGACTTCAAGTATGTTACCATACATACATTGTCACATGACATAAAGTTGTTCAACAGAAAACGACGGAAATTGTGTTTAATACAAGAAATAGAAACATTCAAAGAATTCCTCATGGGGGTTGTTTGTAAAGCGATGAAGTATAGGGCACACAGTTCATAAATATGGACTACAAGTCTGAAATAAAGTTATTATAGTTATTATTATATTATTATTATAAATAAAGATGGGTTGTAAGAGAGAAAGACGTATTGGAAGTGGGTTGTACACATAGTTCGTAAGAGGAACAACAGATAATCTTGCACAGTAAAATACTTATTATACAACTTTTAGACATTTACAGATATAACATCTGCAACCCCGTTGAATTCCCCCCAAAAATCATTTAAAGTAGTTATTATGGTTTTACAAATCTTATACGACCAATAACTAAAATAAAGTTTATTTCATTCGCTTATTGGAAATCGATAAAGGGCTATACGTTCTCAACAATCAGTTTTCAATGGTGTTCAAATAATGAAGTTGTTGTATTGAAAGTTTTACATTTTTCTTGACAATTTCGGTAAATAGTTAGACTTTCTAACGTATCACAAAGCAAGTGTATATATACATTGTTAAACACATTGAAGTCAAAGTCTACTTCAATCATCGGCGACTCGTAACAAAAGCATAGCTGGAGGAACATATGGCTGGAGAAATTTCAGTATAGGTTCTATATATAATAAGAAGCTGTGGTCGACACAATGTGTCACTCACTGATCACGTACCATTGTAAATGCATTTATTTGCTATATGACATGTAATTCAGTAACTAATGTATGAAAGTGAGATTTAATACTAGCCAAAATATAAACTGTTAACGCGATAACTTCAATATTCAGAGTTTCAGTTCTAAGATCCTTCTGAGTTGATCTGTGTTGTAATTTAAAATATATTACAAAGTGAATACTTTGGGTAAACATGACTTATAGAAATAATGCCATTCATTTTACTTATATTCGGGGACCAAACGAATTAGGTCTCTCATTTGAAGCAGAATTGTTTACAAAATTTAATCATTTAATGGCAATATTTTTGCCATGGGCTCTGTGTTCATCTGCCTCTACTATTACGTTTGCTGCACTTTCCGTCATTAGAACCTTGGGAAGAAATAATAAAAAAATGATGTTTAAAAATATTGAAATGAGTAAATTCGATACAAATGCGCACCTCAGCACGAAACTGCAACATTCATTACCAGTAGTGGTCAGTAGACACAGAATCATCAGTTACCAAATAAACACTACTTTGTCAACCCGTTGGCCTTGTCAGTGCTAAATAATTTTAAAAAAGTGCTCGATCAGATAAAAGTTTTACAGTAATGCATCGTTTTGTTTCCATTATTTAAAGCAGATATTTGCATCTCTTTATAAGCCTTTCTTATCACTCTATAAGTTATGAACTGTTTATCGGCGAATCAGATAACGGTGGACTCAATGCCAAGGTCGTTCAACAGTATGCTCTTAATGCAATTTGCTTGACAGTCCATCAATTGTTTGTATATGACGAAAGACTAGATACGGCTTATACAGGTAGGCTACATGGCTGCAAAGTTTAAAAATGCTCCCCGCCGTGGCAGTTACAGATCAATTGAGCGGTGGATGGAATATTTCGTATATAGACATTCAATCCAATAGGCCAATATAAGAATTTAATAGACTCTACGTTCAAACACTGCAACTGTTATCATATTACAAACTTCTGTTATCAGTTGACTTGTACAAAACAATATCAAATCACATTTAAAACATTATCTGTAAATTATGTTCAGAGTTGAGAGTCTTTCATTTGAAATCTTGAACAAAGCTAAGGTTGATTGTAATTTTACTAACAGAGGCAGCATATGATATTGTTAGAGAGTAACCAGAGTTGTAACCTCAGGTTTTCTGTTTTTTGATTCAAGCCATAGGTTTTAATTCCTCTATTTTGTTGTACATATTATTATAGATAGCCTCCTTTTAATTTTGTATACTATCCATCCAAATATATATTTTCTTTGAAAAAATGTTTATGCAAAACAGATTCATGATATATATTTCCATCTATCTTTGAGATTCAATCCTTTGTATATTTGTATTGGCATGATAACTTTCCTTGTAGCAAAGGTTCAAATTGACTAGAATAGTAATCATATGTGATTCGGGTTTTCGCAGGACACCAATTAATATATACCATATTGCAGACAAATGTATGCTGCCGGTCATGAAAGGTGATGCCGACTTAGTACAGCAATGGTAAAAAAAGAAAAGTACTTATCAGTGCTGAAATCACTTTTAACTGAATATCCAACTGAGAAAGGAACATCAGAAAGATCCTGTAAGAGACGATGCTCAACCTTGGATGCACAGAGAAACTCATGACAAACCTCGTGTTTTCTGTATGGTAACAGTTTGTAGACCACAGAAGATCAGCTGTTAACGCATCGAGGGCCATACAGCATATACCACTTGGAATTGTGAAGATTATAAATTTAATTTATTGTATATAATTATTGAGACGTAATTTGATCTGCTGTTATGCCTATACGGGTGTTCAGAAAATATATTGCCAGAGAAAAAGAGCGGATCACCAATTGTATATTGTCATTCAACAGTAATTAGCACTTTTCAAGTATTCCGAAACAGGTATATTAGCATTGTAATTTTCAAATCTATTAAATTCATTTTGTCTATATTCTGTGAAACATGTTTTGAGTTATAATGCTGTGAGACTTAGCTTAATTTATTCAATGTTTGTTTGCCTTCTTTAGTTTCCATTATTGAATGATACAATGATATCAAACTGTTGAGATACAGTATTTTCCATAATCATCTTTTCCCGATTTCGCGCTACATAACCTACTCACTGCGGATTCTTTTAGTGACTGACATGGAGAACACTTGTAAGACGACGCTGAATCGGAGACGACACGATAATAAAATGTTGAAAATGGACCAGTAGACGGGAATCGTTTTTAAGTAGCAAGTATATTACCTCGGTCGGTCTGTGTTCATGTCTCTGGGTTGTCTAGGGCGTTTTATATACTAAGAGAATAATCGTGGGACGAAATTAGTTTCAAACTTTGCAGATAGTTTTCAGTCGATTTGGAACGATTATAGTACACATTTTCCCACACGTAGAAAGTGGTATTCATGCTGAAGCTGTAAATACATCAATTGGTTATAAATGCCGACGTAAAATTAACGTTATTTCCCCAAAGAAATTATTGCATATACACAGTCAAGGTCCTAGACAAATTCATCTTTCATACTTGACCGCAAATCCACATATTCAGACGACTCCCAACACTTGGATGTAAACATTTACGAGTAAGTTTGGTGTTGATCGAATTACTATTTGTCTCGGTAACGCTGAAGTGTAAACATTTTGATTTTGGTATGTCCAAAAATGTTTGAAATTACAGTCCAGTTGGACACAACCATTTCTCCTATAAAAAAATCAAAATAATATAGAGTGAAATTGGTAAGCATTGTCAAAAACAATGAGCACTATTTTGCCCGATTACATAGTATCCAGCTAATCTGTTATAAAACATTGTGTTGAATGGCGGGCTATTGAAACCAAATGTCGTACCATTTGATATCGCACACATTTATAGATATGTAAACATGCATTTGTCAATCTACAAGGTTAAATGCCACTTTCAATTCATAGAATATTGTCTTTTTGCTTCGTCTAATTGAAGGATAGAATATACCAGAAATGATACCCCATTTTGGATTGTATTACTTGTTTGAATGACGTGAGAAATTTGGGATGGTAGCCAAACATGCGCAATTTAAAACATTTTATGAAACGTAAAACTTGCAGTGTTGGCGCAGTATCGTTTGAGGCATGATCGAACTTTAACATTTATACCAGTCTTAGTATAGAGCTAATTTCGATTAGCACTATTAGCATTGGTCCGATATTTAAGTTCCCTCCTTTTCCTAAATCTTGTACCCTGCGTCATTCGCATTCAAATACAGTTGGTATCGTTAAGCTGCTACCAATTACACGAACCACCTAGTTGGAAATAAGCCTTGATTGTATGTATTGTGATCATTGAAATCCTACAACTCAAGGACAGATGGCTTACACTCACTGTCAGAGGCGGAAGATGTAGAAATACATTAGCATGTACGGAAGTGCATCCAAACATATCAATTGCAGCACTTGTAAACTAAACTAACCGCAATGAAACATTTCAAAGAGGTCAAGACAATTGATGTCAGGATCTACCGCCTAGCCCTTATTTTATCACAATTGCTATTCAAAAACTGCAATGAATAATTCAACGGGTTTATTAAAACTTGGACGGTTGCCTTTGTGTGGTACACTTCCCCTTCGTTGAACCCACGCCTTAGTCTGTCGATCTCTACACATTTGAAGAACACAATGGAAGAATGGTCAGAGTCCATATTTTACATTTTTCAGTTACTGGTCTTGGACAGTAGATATGGGGAAGATCTCACATTTCACAAACATATCCAGTATTAATATTTAAATGAACCCTCTGTCTGGAAAATTTGTAACGTTGAAAGCGACATATTTATCAGAGCGTTTCGAATTATTAATTCAGCTTGTCTCCAAAACGAGTGTGAAACAACTGTGACCCTGATGGTGTTTACATTGTGGTTTATATAGATGTCGTACTATATAGTATTATCTCCCTCTCCTGATAAATAATATGTGAACAAAATCATACAGCAGAGCGGATTCATGCTAGCGAGGAATACTTTATTACAAATAAGATATATTGTTATTTACGGAATAGAATATGACTAGAAGATTTTTTATCATAAACTTATGCGC
>JAVFBZ010156154.1:0-18477 GCA_032466195.1 Katharina tunicata | reverse complement strand
CATATTACAAAAATCAATTCGTAACAAAATATTTTGAAAACAAGTTGGTTTCGTTTCTTTTGGACACTAGTGTATATGGGTCAATATAGCATTATTCAACCCAAAGACATTGGACAATAGAGGTGTAAGTATGTAAGGATAACAACAGTTATGAGTTTTCCGATAAGGAAGGAAGTTTTATCTGCACCAGTAGGTCCTTAAGAGTTTTGTTCCTCTTGTACGTTAAAATAGGTCTCTGTGAGAGAAGTTTAAGCATTTTTGGGACGAGGTTTTGATATTTCTGCTATAAGAAGACTAGCAAACCGAGTGCTGGACTGGTAATATTGTAATACAAAAGGAATAAGGTCTATCTTTGAGCCTTTACCTGGTTCCCATGCAGTTTAACCCTAATAGGTACAACGTTTGAAGTGTGTTAATCCAATAAGCTTCTCTTTCCAAGCGTTTCTGTTTGGTTTCCTCTTCAGAAGGAAAAACAGGATTTTTTTTTCAATCGGCATGATTTCAAAATGATCTATAACCGAATGATTAGGAATGGAAAAATGTTCAACTATGGGCAGATCAGCTGTAATCTGATTCAAATCAAATGACCATTGGCTCGTAACCTTAGGGGATTTTTAGATATTTATATCTATATAATTTACATGGACAAAAAAATTGCCGTGAGATAGCAAATATGTCTGAAATAAACATGACGTGGTAAGATAAAACTAACACATCAGAGATAATGTATAAATATCATTAATATGGTTCGGTCGAGTGTGAGAGCATGTAATCCAAGCAACAAAATGCGTTGTTGATTATCAGTTTAACAATTCAAGTGTGCAGTGAAATTGTATTTAAACATCAATTCATTATATTCTTTGTATTATTTATATCCACGCAATACGTACAAAAACAACCAGGTTTTAACATTTGAAAACAGCGATCGAAGTTTTGAGCATACTTAAGGCAGAGTCTCTGCTGCACTCTTGAGCTGGTAGTGCCCTGACAAGTGCTCCAAAGCTGTGGCTATTAAACGTTTTAAGCGTTGACTCAGCTGAGTACAAAGTCAACACAGATTGCAGCCGATTTAGCAGGACTTTGTGAAACGTTAGGCTCTTTTTGTTGTTGGCTAGAAAGCATTTGTTCATATCACTGATAACATGTTTGGGTCATTGTTAAGAGCTTATTTTCAAATCAATCGAAAAGAGTGATAAATGTTTTTAAACTTTCAACAGCTTTTAAACGGTTATATCGTCTTCAGTGCGACCTAATACACGATCTGGCCCTTTTGAGCGCAGAAAGTTTGAGTAGGCGGGCTTGTCACATTTAACCTTATCACACATATCTTTGTCGCCCAGAATATAGTTCGATATGGTCCAAGTGTTTATTGGATGAAATATATAGTTGGTTTTGGATTTACTTTATGGAATAGTAAATGAAAATATTCGATGTGGCCATGATGCGAAACTGGGATGCTGTATGTTACGTGACACGGCTTCACTTTAGCTACATACTGAGTTCTTAGTTTAATTTAACCATCGTGTGTAAACTCATTTAAAAAAAAATAAAAAAAATACGTCTCTGTTGCAGATTTATATGAGTCTTACAACGCATTTGACATATTTCAAACCAGCGAGCGGAAAAATATTAGACCTCCTCTAATTTAAATAGACTTTTTGGAAGGCGAATAAATGTTTCCTATCATATCAAATCTGCCGTCTATAGTTTTCACTGGATGACATAACGTGTTAATACCTCTCCGTTTATTAAACTCATAATGGCCAAAGCATGGATAAATCCTAATATTTCACCAATATACGTTCACAGATATACTTTGCAGCCCATTGTAGGAATATGTTGTTAATATTATTGTCTACTGGTGGAAGTGTCTTATACATTAATATTACCGCGGACAATGTACCGGTGAAGGTTTAACACAATGGTAGCAGTTCATATTGTAAAGTAAGAGTTATAGACCTCGATCATAAAGCGTAGACAAATTAGGTTTCAGACTGACACAGGGATGTATCAGAAACAAAATGCACTATAATATCGGAGTAGGGTTTGATATACAGACTGAAGAGGCAGCGTAACATATTGTTATAACAACAAACAGATCTGCTTCTCAGAGAATATTAAACGAGGTGCTTTATGGTATTTTGTGATTGGCAGAATGAACCTTGCTTACGGAATTCATGAACTCTGGATGTAATTGTTAGTAGAAATCCCACTAGATTGTGAACGATGATTGAAGCTACGTCAAGGGAGGGCCCCATGTGTGCAGGAGGCTCTTCATTATTCTCTTCAGAATCGATTCTGTCTATACAACCAGTCATTAGACTTTCTAGCATCTAAACCAAGCCAACCGCTACCAGACTTCTATACAGATAACTTATGTCTAAACATATACCAGGAAAAAGATACATGCAACAAAACCCCGAACGATTTCTCAAAAATAGCAACAACCCGAAGGGTCAGCAAATAAAAAGGAAATACACACAAATCGACTGGTCGATCAATATGACATTACGGACATGAGAAAATAAATATCAAAATATTATGTTAAATGGATGGGGAAGCAGCGTTCAAATTTCCGTTGTTCTCAATACCAAGTATGCAAATCCTTACACATAACAAATATAAGAAACCCGACACAGATCCACGTCAACCACAGAACATCTATAATATACACAACAAAACTAGACGGCAAAATGGTATATGCTGTTGTGTTTCTCTTTGGGAGAGTACAAACAGTGTATTAGGTACACTAATTAATTCAGATGGTTAAATGGTACTGGCTGATGTCTTTCTGTTCGGGGAGAATATATGAGGTATACGTACGAACGGTACGGTAATTAATTCAGATGGTAAAATGGTATAGGCTGCTAGGTTTCTCTTTGGGAGAGTATAGATTAGTTATACTTACGGTAATTTTCCTACTCCCAGCCCCTGGCCAATTTTGTGGGTCGAACTGCGCCCAATTATCAAAAAATCCCCGATTATTCCAGCTTGAGAAGTCTACCATTTGATAGCCCATTACGTTAAGTCCACCATTGTTGAATCGGGATAAATTCAGCTCCAATAACCCCTGTAAATATAGCAAGAGATTTATTTAACGAAAGTAATGAACACCACTATGCCTGTATAACTAAATTTAAGATTAAGTGACCAAATTTATTTTATTACAATTGAACAAAGCTTCCACTTGCAATTGGTTGTTGCCAAAACATCCAAGCAGACCATTAATAAAATCCACCTTTAATCCAACTTACGCACTAATTGCTTTATCGTCTAAATATTGCACAGAGTTAACCGCAAACAAAACTTGATTGCCTAAAAAAATAATCATATGAACCGGAAAGACAGAAGGATCGCGTAATTTTCAAATACTCACCAATCCCGCGATGAAGAAATTAAAATCTCCTCTGTTTATATCTTGGTCAGTTCCCTGAAGAAAACAAGAGACGTGTCTTAACATAAAGCTATCATAAATTGGGAATGTGAACAGGGAAGTATTCTCTCAGAATCCCAGTGTTCTGAGCATAGCGTGGATCGCGTTGAGAGATGATTTACATTACTAATAACCTTTATGTTTAATTTAGCCATTAGATTCCCATGAGACATTTATTATAAGAAACATCTCTTGGTTGTGCCAAACAGAAGCTTTATCCTACTGTAACTTTGCCAGACAGATACCAGTGAATGGGGCTGGAGGTTATGTTTAAATAACTTTAATCCCCACCAAAAAAGAATCTAAAAAAAACTTTTTAAAAGCATCGGTGACATATTATTTTAATCAATCAAAAATGTTAAGTAATAGATGAATACAACTGAAATATCATTGTGTCAATTTTCGATACTCCTCGCTTTGAACTACTGCTGTAGAACTGATTTAAAGTGTGTTTCTGTATGAATACAGCTATAACCGAATAGTTCAGCATTTTAAAAACCCAAAACAACAAGCCTGTTTGCAAGAACAAATCCAGGAACTCAAATAGGGATATATTTTGTGGAATTAATTCCCGAAATCATCTTCATTTATCGAGCATATAACATACGAGCAGAATTTGGATGATATAATATCTTCAGTACAAGATCTATGGCATCAGCAATAGGCACGGACATTGTAAAACGGTATCCATTTGTTAACGTCCAGGATAGTATTTCTACGGCTGAACGTTCAAGGGTTGTTTTATTACATACTTTATAACATTAAATTACTGAAAACTTTATCTTATAGGTACATACCATTAAATCCAAAAGCCGTTCAATTTTCTCAAGGGGCAAATCCAATAAAATATTGATGGGTTCTCTTAGATCATCCATATCTAACTGTTTTAAGCTAGCAAAGACTGCCTCTGGGGTGGTGACCTTCTTCACGTCTACATCCAAATCCCTGTACTCTGCTGAATTCAACTCTTGAAATAACTGCTGAAGACGAATTAAGCCTGGCACAAACATTTAAGAAAAGTGATATTAAATGGTGACTTCATCCAAAATGCAATCACGAAATATGTTTCTATAAAGCTTAATATGCATGTAATTCATGTTTATGTGTCGATCTGTGTTCCGTGGTTTAGCCTGGATGAATAAATCGCAGGTTATTAGTTATCAAAGATTTAACAGAGCAAGCCGACATATCATTAATCGACATAACAAAAATATAACAAGTTGACAACAAACAGTTAAATTTGACGTGCAAATTACAACATGCCGACATACTATAAATCGAATGGATGCGAACAATACACAAATCGACCTTATCGATTTAATTTTGGTCGCGTTGTCGCCCCTTCCAAAGACATTTCACCCGTTTCAATAACAAAAGATATGTATATTTGCCCAGCATATGAAAACATTCGAGTAGCGTGTATTTTGTGCATTAATTATGTTTACACGATTTGATTCATGCGCAAAAACCTGAGAAGACTTGGAAATAATCCTACTAAAATAGGCTTGCACCTCACTCAACATTGTGAGGATTACCAGCATTAGTGTATCGACAAGCCAGCTTTGTTGTTGTCGTTGTAGTATTTCCGTAAAAAAGCGCTGAACAACTAACCGTCTAAATTTTGCTACCAACTGATTTAAACCGGATAAAGGCAGAAAAATCATATAAACTCGTAACGCAGTACAATCTTAATCAGCATGTGACTTAGTGGCAAACTACTCTCAGCGATAATGTTTAAGACTTTCAACAAGATGGTTATTTATTACCTTAGATTCAAAGACTCGTCGGAAGGGAGAATGTTTTGGGTGTCTATTTCAGAACGAGTAACGGTGTGACAGGACCGTCACTGACCGGCTAAGCAGTTTAAGAGCATGTAGTGATGGGGGACGAATTAACGCGTTCAAAGTGAAGGCGATGCGTCAAGTAGAAGGACATTTTGAGAAAGTTTATTATACCTATCAAATGATTTGAGAAAAGGTAAAGCCATAGAAAAGATTGAAGATGAAATAAGTAAGTTTGAAATAGCTTGCAGGAATGTACATAAGCAATATGGAACGAAAAGTTCGGATTACAGATTTACCTTCTTCAGAGTCATAGACATATCTTATTATATGCCATTTCATGTGCCTCATGGCATCCAGAATTGCGCGGGCATAAATAGGGCGCATGCGGAGTACCATTGACGACGGCTTGCTTACGTTCCTTGCAAGACTGGTAGTGATGAAGGGCATCTCGAACTCATCACTGTACGAATGGAGTGTGGGAGAAGTGGAGGTGTTGGAGATTCCAAATATCGTGGTCACGCCTTCCCGTAACTGGCCACAAACTGGAAATGAAACATAAAAGCATTTAAAATAGAACAGACCGGGCAGAAATAATACAATTCTGACTAGCCAAATATTAACATTTGAATACAAAACACGCGGTACCTTTATGGAAACTCATACACATCAAGCGTTGGGTATAAACACATTGAGAACTAAGGGAAGCAAGAAAACAAGAAATGAGTTATTTGTGAGACTTCTAGTTGAATTAACAGAGTCAAATAAATTACACCTGTTTCAATGGTTTCACTGTGCAATGTGTACTACAACCCGAACAGGAAAGCGATGGTTTCCTTGGCTTCCTCTTTGTCAAAGTCTAGTGGTGCTGGCTCAACAATAATTTTTGTAGCAAATTTGAATTTGCGAAGCCCATTCAAATAACATATTCAGTGTACAACAAGCATAATTTTCATTGGCCGAATAACATTAGGTCATCATCGGCGACTTCATTAAGAGTAACACAAATATAAAACCATAGACATACTAACCCTTTGTTGCTTGTCATGCACCGTGTTTACCCCTTGTCCCAATAAGTGTCAACACTATTTTATTTGTATTGTTTCAAAGGATCTACGGATAAAATGCTTCTTATTTGTTATTTCCGTCTGTATTGTAAGACAAATGTAAACAAGACATGTTATTTAGTCTTATCTTTAGATGCTTGGATAAAACTGTGAGTTAGAACTGTCGTACTAAGCCAGTGTATTGTATGTCCTGGCAGACCTAGTTAGCGATAAGCGACCCAGTTCCTGGTCCAAACAATAACATGTAGAAATGCCACTTTTACTACATTACAGTTTCGACATATTATGTCTTACGTGGAGTCAAATAAGACGAATATGTAGTTGGTCTTTCAGACACCGTTCTTCCCCACCAGTCTTTATAACCCATTTACATACATCCTTGTTTTAAATGACAAAGATTGAAATTGGTCCATTTCAATGTCTCCTTCACGATCTTTTTTTCTATTCTTTTTCCATATCACATCTTTCATTTTTGTCGTCACCAAATCGGCTCACTGCTTTTAAAAACACAAGCACAATTTATCTTAATGCTTTAAGATTGCTGTGTAATAAGAGACGAGATCAAGTTAGTACACTCTATGTCTTAAGTGTCCATGCTCAAATTAGTTCAAAGTTATGAGCTTTATTAACAAAACGATATAAAGTTAAAACTTTAGACCTTTCATAAACACTACCGACATTCATCTATGATTGGACCTATGAACACCAAGTCTTTCCTACGTGAAGGAGTTAGTGTTGAATATGGTAACGTCTTGACGACATGTGTGGACGCAAGGGGGCTATGCGGCTCATACATGTATGTCATGAATTATAGATTATAACTGCTCTCCGACAGCCATGGCTATTCCACATATGATAGGAGTCTGTTGTCACCGAGGAATAAGTCGTGTAGCGTTCACATGAATAATAGTTCGTGTCAGGAGAAGATTACCAATGTTTTCACAACCTCCCAACACAGCTGGGTTAACTACATACATTCACGTTGGATCTACCTTTGACCAGCCATTGCTAAAACTATACATTATCAAATTTCTCTGACATACATGTAGCATGAGATATACTAATTGAAAGGAACCTCATATAATCTAATGACATGGATAGTTATGTGCTGTGCCTGTTAGTCCTTCTATGTGTGTGCCATTCGTTTTAAAAAATAATGTGAGTAGCGATCAGATATACCTCACAACAACGATACAATACAAAACCTATTCGTTTACAGGTTTGTAATAAATATCATCAGCATAACCTGAGATAGGCTCTCTACCATTGAACCTACTCATGTACCCTAAATAGAGGCCTATCTTTTGAAGAGTCTAACACGATGAACAGATGCACTGTGGTGAAAATGAATTTAACCTTCAAGGGTCACACAAGAGATCGACGTCTGAAATTTCATAGGGCAATCATTCATGGTACAATGTTACAAAACAAAAAGCCTAGCCTACGAATGTTTCTACAAATTATTAACACCAATTACGTTCTTATAAATACACTAAAGATTTTTATTTTGAAACTATAAACTGTTTTAAAAATTCGTATTAAACAGCCATGAACCATCTTGGTTGGTTTCAACGGGCAATTATGTTTTTTATGAAGATTGGAACGAATGGCATAAATATACGAATTATACGTCTGGGGAAATCTGTATAGTTTGTTTTGTCAGGGACTTATATAATGTAATTTGATAGGTAACTTAATCTCCCCAATCCTTATCAATCATGATGTTCAGGTTGATCGTCTTATTTGGTACTGGGTTGTTTAAAATACGGTTTGATACGACAAGGAGGCAGTAATTCTACTAATAATATGCCAGGCCAGCACCTTGAAAATTTTAAGCCAGGTATACAGCTTAATGGAAATAAACTGCCAAGAGCATCTCGAACCATCTTTCTATGCACGACGAACATGATTTTAAAAACCTGGACATCTGTGTCGGTACCATATTTTTTTGGGAGGGTTGGGGAGGGGGGTATTTCCAAAATCTGGGTCTGGCATATATATATATATATCTATATATATTGATAAATGAAGGGAAGGAACAATTGTGAATGCCTCCAATGAGATTTGACTCACGACAGAACGGCCACGAATTTCCTTCCAATTAAAGGCTGCGAATCTTTCTCTACGGGAGTGACTGACAAAGATTCGTCAAACATAGGAGGTCTCGTGTGATCAGATAGACATAAACAGACAAATTCGTATATTATGCAGATGTTACCAACAAATATGTTAACTATTGGGTGACTGCAAAAATGTGATTCTGACTAATATATACATATAACTGGCATATAAACTGTTACAACTCCTGTGATAGTATGCATATATGTATGGAATAACTTAGGTTCCCAACACTTCAATTTCAACTTGAATTTCGCCAGACAATGTTCTTATGAGTTTGTTATAAGTGCAGAGTGCAACAGAGGCAGCTAGGTTGTCTTTAATGCTTGAGTTAAGTAGACTCCGAGAGTGTCCGTTTTTTTTTTAGCTTTTGCATTGTGTTGTTGGATGGCTACAGTTTTAAAAAGTATTTTTACAAATGTGAAACTAAAAGGCATGACAGTTTATTCAAAGAAAAAAACACAAAGCTGTGTTGTCTTTTAAATGTTGATACTGATTTGAAGCACCTTGGGTAAGATGGCCAGGAATTGGAAGACTCAAAAGAGATGCTATTCCGCGACTAACTTATTACACAGTACAGGTTTTTTCTAAGACCAACGATCCGATTTAAATATTTATAAGCCAAAATTCGTTTATAACCTGTACAATTTTGTACGACATCAATAGGAATGTAACAGAAGATTCAGACAAATGCAATTATCAGTCAACAGTCTTCTTCGACCTCCAATACTGCTTGTCGGACGAGCAGAATGCCTGCCTATTGCAAACGTAAAGACTCTGTTCGATCGGTCCACGGCACATTTCCAGCCATCCCCAGCGAGATCCGTTTATTTTAAAACTACTGTTTAATGTCTAGTCATTAACGTACCTATCTTTTCCAAACATACATCACTAGATCTGAGTTTGGACTTGACCGTTTGAAGGCGTGATATATTGAAGAAACAGTCGAGAGTAACACCTTAATTTTGTAACAATCACCGAAATTGTTCACAAAAGGTAACGACAATCCCGTGCAGTTTGAATATAGTGTATTATTGCTAAGGAATTACTAGGCCATAATGGTTAACAGTCTCCAAATTTGACATTAATATTAGATTAGATCTTCCACATTGTTCCTGTTTAATCGAACAAGTGCTACTCTGAGAAGCCAACCTAGCTCAAATAATATTATCAAATCTACTAATGATGACTGACACTTTAACTGGAAATGGTGCTTCGTAGTTCGGGTTCAGTTTTATTATTGGCAGTTATTATTTGCAGTACGAAAGACACTAGTCACAAATATATGTTTACGGTTTTTCCTTTAATTAATCATATTGCTTCATCAAGGTTTCAAAATAGATTATATTATTGACAAGTATACCGTCTAGTAAATTTACGTATACATCCACACGAATGTGGTTGGGCAACCTTCTACAAGAGCTAGGGTAAAAAATCGATCGATTCCATCTAAACTGTGATTAAATAACACCGCTTAACTTATTTATCGTACAATGCCATTGGCAAAAATACCAACAATTACTTGAGTATAGCGTAAGCATTAAATATTTGAACAAGAACTAATATAGCCTCGATTATAACTATACTTCTCTAATGCCCTGTGGGTTAGCTTGTCATTTATTTAATGCATTCTGGTACAGTTCTTATCGAATTTTAATATCAACGCCACCTAATGTGACCAACACACGTTTTCTTTTACCTGTAAAACGAATAACCTAAACAAAAATATTTCGATCAATAAATTTAAAAAAAAATACAAATATTTTTGGAAAATCTGGGCCTTCTTTAAAGAGAAACGAAACCTGGCCTGGGAACTTAACCATTAGAGGTGCCTTATGCATGCGTTTTGGGAGACTTAACATATTTCGCCAACGTCGTATACGTTGAGCGGAGGCTGATGAAGAGAGTATTTGGTTACTACCAGCCGGCAGAGTGATTTTGTACGAAAAGGGTTAATTTTTCTCAACAGACATAGCTGGATTGGTTTATATATTGGTTTATATATATGCAATACTTTGTCTTTCTCGAGATTGAACTTGATTATACGGACTAGACTGGAAATTAAATAGACATTGTGTATTAAACTAAAAAAAGATTAAAACTCAAGATGGAAACCGTTTTACAGAACAGAAAAACAAAACATCCATGGAAATGTGTTTTACAAGCGTCCGTTGAATAATGTTCCATTTTTTACAAACGGTTGAGAAACAAAGCTGAGGGGGTCGATATGTCATATATTATAGATTATTCCTGCTTTGTTCATTTTTTAGCAGCTCACATGATGGTACGAGCTTGTTATCATAACCAAGTCAGGCATGCAAATGCCGACTTTTCTTATGTTTCCATATGAGAATTCCATAAACAGACCATGTACAGCACATCATTGTATCAAATCTTATGTACAAATTAATATAAGAAAACTGCCCCTAACAATCGGGAATGTCTTGACTCGTCGAGAGCGCCGGTAATAAATCAATGTAATTGTTCCATAAACTGCGACAAAGACTCGCCGCTATTTAGCTTAACCATATTATCCTATATTGTCATTGGCAAGCGTATTGGCAAGGATAGTGGATCGTAAGTCGATGTTATATTATCTGTGTACGTATTTTCTGTTAGCTGGTCATTTATTCTAATTATTTACTAAGATTCACTTCAGTCAGATGCTGACAAACCATTTTTCTTGAGAGAATGAAATGGAAGTTTTGCAAGTGGTCTCGGAATCCAGGAAATTATTAAGGAATTTCTGAGTTGCTAACATTTGTAAGTCTGCGACATTCAAAAACGTTGCCTAGCTCAGAAATAATTAAAACAAGCAGTAAGTATAAAACCTTCACCGATCCTTCTGGTCACTAAATCTGATTTCATTCGTCCCTTGAATGAGGATAAAGATTCAGTTTGAGTTTCAAAATATTTTATAAGTCCTTTTATCATTGCGTTCATCTTTTTTATCAAATCCAAGTGGTTTTCAGTCACCTTTATCTTCACGTCTGAGTGGTGTCATCTGCAGTTATCTAACAAATGGCAAACCTTTCTGATGACAAACGGCTCTGTGACGTTTTCAGACATATCGGTCAGAAAAAATCAACCGTTCCACACAAAAGTCCGTCCTTTATTTTTATATCTATATTTTGCACTCTTGATGGGGTTCTGACACAAAGGTTAGCAAACACTTAATACATAATGATACAAGATAATACATAATGATACAAGATAATACATATTGATACAAGATAATACATAATGATACAAGATAATACATAATGATACAAGATAATACATAATGATACAAGATAATACATATTGATACAAGATAATACATAATGATACAAGATAATACATAATGATACAAGATTGTTGCAGTGTTCCTATTCTTTCACTGTCACAAGACGATATGAGACTGTTTTATTGTTGTGTAGCTTTTTACCCATAAAATATGACAAGCATACTCAAGAGCCCTAACATCGATTCCACCGATTCATCCCCTAAACTGTGTTTAGCTAACACCTATCTACAGTTTAATTCATTTAAAGTGCATGTCCACTGGCCGAAGCATCGATAAAAAATGTTGACTCGAGGAATGGTTATCTTATGGTTGAATAGAATGTTATAGAAAAAAGCTTTAAGGTGAACATTCTGGACACCTAGACTAACGTTTTCACGTCGATCAGCGGTCCCATTTGATTTCATGAACCCAGCTTTGGTTTCAAGCTTGCCAACTTGTAGATCTCTAAATGTTTAAACCTTTTTGAATTGCTTTGAGAATAAATTAACCAACTTGACAGATTATATCGTTAGATATTGCTTTGTTTGAATGCAGTGTATCACAGCGGTGATAAGGCTTCTGTTTTCTAGAAGGTCTTACTGTATATCATCCTGGGTACCTAACTAATGACACTTTCAATTTCCTATATCCTTTCCAAACCAAATCAAATGAACAAGGTACAGAAATTTCCCAACAACCTGAAAAAACGTGAAGCTTCTTTAGAAAAAGTGTAAATAAACCCTAGAGAAGGAGTTATTAGCTATTCCCCAGACGGGCGCTGTTGTCTGGCCCACCATTGCTGCTAGAATCGCTGATGTCATATGTGGAGCCTAGTGACAAGCATAGCTGCCTGGATCAATCAGAAACCGTCCTGCCTGATCCAACAGAAGGCCATTTTCTTTCTATTATTTGGATATGCTAAACAATGATCGCCAAACGTGTTTGTCTCGCGATCGTAACTTCGTAACAAATATATGTATGCCAAGAAGTTATCTTCTCTACTGATTTTAAAATATATATTATTATCTTCAAATTCTAATTTCCACATAGATAGGCTGCTAGACATCTTACTGCGCCTAGTGGCCAGTGAGAAAAACTGCGTCCTTTATGCTGGGTACTTCTACGTATTGCAAAAATGCTGTAAGCATTCTGTTTACCTGTATAGACCGGTTTAAAACAGATTAAATAATATAAACTACAGTACCTGTGGCCAGACGTTCACAATCAAGCGGAAAGATTTTGCATGTTTCGTTTTCAGTCCAACAATGGCCATATCTTTGTCTGTGAGGAATGTGATTATAAAGAATATGGGAAGGGTCACGTTATTTTTAAATAGGGGTGTATATAAAGAGGGTATCTGGATAAAAGATGAGGACCCTGTACTTTACCGTAGGCTTGAGATTTGAGTTGCATGGTAACAGGGGGAAATCCTTAGTCAACAAGATAAAAGGCTTTATCAGATATAAACATGTTTGACAGTAAAACTATAGTCTGTATATTTACAATTACAGAATGGGTATATAGTTGGTTTTCCACCCTGTTCAAGAGTTGGCATAATTTAAAACTTTATAACTTCGCAATCTCTCTTACAATGTATTAGGTTTATTTCGCAACGTTAGTCGTATTTAAATTAAAGATTCAGTTCAGCAGATTTATTGTGTTATGTTTCTCAATTTATTCTGCCTGGATGACTGATAATCTTCATCTTCTACAACACTTCAGGTTCTCCGATATGATTATGGTGTATTTCGGTTGAAACCAGATGCGCCATGCACACTGATAATATGTGGTGAATTATTGATGGACACAGAGTCGTCGAAGCTCCCTGGACAATAGGACAATGTCGCCAGAGAGCCAGTGGTGAAGTGAACACATGAAGGTGACCATAACCCAGTGATTAACTCCGCCGGCTCTCCCTAAATCTAATTGCTTCATCGATATCAACCGGTATGAATATTAAAAAGCTTAAAGGGAATCGGCATCGCCTCAGACCCACGTTGCTGGAATATATACTTTAATACTCAAATAATCAGATATGCATAGTTTTGAAAAATCAAACTCTTCCGAAGATATTCATTTCATTGTTTAAAATAGCTACAATACACATCGCTTGAAGTGAGTGACCTTCACCCCTGTGACGTCTTGTCCTAAAGACATATCAGTCGGCCGGTTGGCTACAGCAGCCGTTTTCAATATAATGTAAATGTATCGGCAATGATTTGCACGAATATGACCACACCACATATCTATAAGAAGCAAATTTATAATTTATCTCACTTTTTATCGATAATTTTGCTTTTGTTTTTTAGAAATGGCTTAGCAAAGTCTCTGGTGAATCGGAATTGAATTGAGCTGAATTGAACTGATTAGAATGTTCTCATCTCAGCTGGAGGCTGCCTTGTAATTTTATAACGGAACAGTGTAGGGGACGAATAATGTGTTAGCATCGTAAATAAACGGTCCTGTTTATCCATTATGTTATTTAAAATATGTTCACGCTCTATAGCTTATTTCATACGTTTTCGATATTTCGAATAATTGTCAGGCCTACTATATGAATTTCATCAGTGGAATTACAGGCTTTGAACAGGCTATTATATTGTAGTATGCTGACGCATTCTCGTGGAAGAGAAGCATACGACAACTAGGCCTACCTCGTCTATTAAACTGATTCCGAAAAACAAATCGCATATTGCCTAGGATAAGTTTGTCAACGTCGCTTGAGAATAAAACTCGTTACGGACCGTCACACCATATCCCTCGCAAAAGGCTCAAAATAAAAAAAAAATTAAGTTCCCTCTCAACCAATCTCATCTTCTGTAGTGTAAGTATCTGAGAATTAAATAGATAAATCTTCATCGTGCTTGAAAGAAAATGTTGCCATGTCCGGCGAGGTACATTCTATGCACCACTATGTTAAATCATGGCTTGTTACCAGACAAGGCGAACAGGAATGCACACTGTGACGTCACTGACTAGGAGATCGCCGGCGACCAGGCATATTTGGTAACTTCAGTGCCTTGATGAGGGCAAACTTGATCATATTTCTTCAAACCAAATATACAGTGCTTTAAAGCAAGGTACACAAATTATGTTTCGGGCAAAATATGTTGAAGAATATTCCCAATGCGGATAACCTTTAAAAAGAACGCAGATAATTCGGGCATAATATCTTTTCAGCTTGACGTTGTTCACTGTTTAGCTAGTCCAGGTAGACAGAAGCTGTTCAAAAGGAGTCCCGTACTGCACGATCTTTAAAGCTCAAATTGTATAAAGTGAAGACAGTGCCCTTTTTGCCACAGAAGTCTCCATTTGGACACTTAAATGCACGTAAAAGTTACCGTTAGAGTTTTAAAGGAGTATACGTTAAAACAAGATTGAAAAGATTCCATTAAGTAATTACGTAATCAAGTTTTTATTTATTCAACAATGGTGCAGAAAATAATTCATTCGAGTACAGAAAATCCTCACTCCTGATATACTGGATTGGTGACACAAAATGTGTGTAAAAGCATATAATTTAATATACCTGTTCATGGTAACATCAATGTTACTATTACTGTTTGTTAACATCTGTAAGTTTGTATATATTCTAAATCCACCCAATACGGTTGAAATATATATATCATAGTATACAACCGGCGTTAAATAAAGTAGTTTGTAGTTATTATAAAGCATATTCGTGTGCGGTTTGTGTATTGTTTAAGCTATACAATTAGACTTTGCACAAAGACAACTCATTCCATCATTGGATGCTTGTCCAATATCAACATTCCAAGAATACCTGTGAAATAATACATTTTAGGGAAATTTATATCGCATACTTTCCTAGTACACTATTTCTTAACATTTTAAACAGTTCTTAAACAGGGGAATACGTCTAAATTAGTAATAAATAAATGTAGTTTAACATCGAGTTTTAATTTGTTATTAGACTTAATTTAATATAAAGATCGATGACTGACTCAAGGCTAAGCAGACAGACCAGAGACAGAGGCGCATATGTTATGTATTTAGAACCTTATCTCAATTATACCTAAATCTGGCTTAGGTCATATCTGCACAACAATGCCTTTAAAGTAAATCATTATTTGTATTATGGAAGAAAAACTGATCTTGCTGGAAATCTGGCGATGACTTGATTTCGACGACGGCTTCTATTAACATGTGATTATTTCATTATTAAGCGGTATAGTTGTCACATCCCGATTCACTGTTTATTTCAGTTTCGTGTTTCCTGTTTTCAGTTTCCTGATTCTGGTGTTCAGTATCTGTTCATTAAACTTCTCCTAATTGAGATGTTTGTCTGTTGTAAATTGTATATACCTTTTGTTATTACACTTTTGTTATTTCATTACGCAGGAAATGCATTTTCCCTGGACATCCTTCCAATTACACCGGGCATAGACTACGTAATATTTACCAAATCGTTTCTTTCATCGAAGGCTAGAAATTTGACCATGCTTTGTTCAGCTTTGTCATAACAATTGACAGTTTATTAGAATTCATCTGCGCCTTTTGTTAGATTAACGTTTTATCCCAGTAACGGCACGACACGACACTATGCATGTCATATCCTATTTCCCAATAAGCAATAATTGCTCTCACTATGTGTACGAATTATGCATAGGGCATATTATTTCATACATAAAAATGAATAAATTAATGATATAAAAGAGTTTTACTGACACATTAAAATGCATTTTACATGTATTTCAATGATTTATATCGATGTTTTCTGCTAGGATCAAACTAAAACCCACTTTCGAATGAGTAGGACATTAAATCAAAGAAGAGCCGCCTTAATTGAATTGTGATTTACAATATAATTTCAATATGTCACGGTTATATTTGATATGATCCAATTTGAGATTATCAGTGGAATTGCGCCTACTTAATGCACATTCACAACATTATACGGCGTGTTAATAACAGATAATATTCCAAACACATGTTGTTCTGTAACGGGACATAACCTGACTATAAAACAGATTTTATTATCAAGCAGTTTGTTACACAGCCTACATACAAAAAATATGGGTCTCTTCTCCTGCTAATGGTTACACGAAATATAATAAATATTGATTTCACACGGAACTAGATTAACTAATTCAATATGTGAAGCATGTTTTTTTTCTGGGGGCTTGGAAGGAAAGTTTCAAACCTGTAATTTGGGTACAAGAAAAGCATCTACTGAATAACGCACATACAACTGGATTGGCGCCACGCAACCGGGAACAATCCTTTTTGGCTTTGCTCTATGTGAAGGGTAAAGTCGATAAACTTGTTGAACAAAGATACACATACTGGCATTGCTGAATTCTAACCTTTTCTCTATTTTAAATCTGAAATTTGTCTTTAAATACTGTTGCCGTTTAATTAAAGATGAAATTTGTCCTGTTCTTTTTAAAAGTCGAAATTAAATGAGTGTGTACTAGTTGAATCAACGTTGAATGTGCTTTGATATTGTGTCACACACTCAACATTATGTATCACTGGCTCTGTATGGAAATAAAACATTTTATAATACCCATCTCTCCTAAAGCAATTAATTAAAACACTGCTTTATTGATCTTGTATTTACTAAATACATTCGAATTCAGAACAACTACTAATTAGATGACCTGCAAAATAATATAACGATTAATTAATATATACTAGACGAATCTTGACAAACATAGAGCCAATGGGCTCGTTTTGAAAATGCAAAACGGTTCCGTCCTAAGTTACCCTAGTAACTTATAAATAATGAACAATATAGGTAAAACGGTTCACTTAGCGGTCTGATAATACTCGATCAAATGCTGGTTAACGAACACCGCTATTACATTTATTCAATTTATAGTTAATGTAGTTGGCACAAATACTTACCTAGTGTACAGCATAAACAATCAGTCATTAACCTCTTATTGATTTATCTCAAGTTGATGACTAAAGCGATAAAATCTAGATTGCTTTAAGGAGTTGGTGCAAATACACGTTTATTAATGAAAAACAATCCGGATATATTCCTACTTCAATGGAAAAAGAAACTGTAACAAACATGATGTTTCGTTAGAACGAATCATCTTGTTGGATACATTTACAATCAAAAATTTTTTTAAAACCTGTGAAATACAATTTTCGAAGATAACCTACGGCGACTTCCAAGTGATTGAATGTTCTCCCGATGAGGAAAATCGATTAACAGCGCCCCATACAGGGTGATAGTCAGAGTCAACAGACTCCTTCAACCTCTAATACCCCGTGTGGAGTCAGGCAAAGAGAGTGGTTAGCTATTACAAACAAAAACAGATCCCTCCGATCAAAGAATAATCGATTTATTTTTTCTTCAAAATGAATGGCAAACATCCAAATGGCTTAACTGTTTGCTTAGAATCTGCGAGAAACGTTTTCTATATTAACATATATAGGATTGTGGTATCCATAAGGCTTATTTTCTCTTGACGAACAATAATAGAAATTGTTTCAATTGTTTCAAGCCTAGACATTTTTTATGATTCTCGTTTCCTGTATATGCTGCGGTTAGACTGATTAAAGGCGTTGTGCTTCTGTGAAATTACCACCTCTCAATACAATAAATATTCAAGATCAGCCATTAAACATTTTAACGGGAATGTGGTAACGTACCTTTCTGATAGCATTGCTATCATTGTGAAAGATTAAAGTAACATACGCACTCAAAAGTTCTGAACTTTACACTATCACAGAATCCCATGAAAATTTTTATTTTCAGGAAGTACAAGTTAGAGGCTTTCCAATAATTCCAACATCAAATTTGTAGGTTGAAGGAGAGTTTAATAATAACTAAAA
>JAVFBZ010156143.1:0-18479 GCA_032466195.1 Katharina tunicata | reverse complement strand
TTTCCGTGAGATTTGACATGTGCTTGGCAAATAGAAGCTCTTGGAAACAAGACTGTTAATGGATTGTTTCAGTTTCCGTTACGCGGTTCGAAATAACAAGAGTAGGCAGACTGGAAATTCAATTATCTGTAGTAACGTTTTTACCCATCGTTGACCAGCTACTTGTCTGGATAGGTGACGAGCAACCATCGGGCATCGGTTTATGACTGTCCATTGACACGGGCTGGTTATACTACACAGTATGTGTACAAAACAACTCCAACTTTCCTCTCTTCACAATTTGTGCATAAAGACTATTGTGGTTCAGACATTTTTGGAAAGTGCTTCCGTTTTTTTAAATTAAAACCTAGACAACCTCCTAAAAGCATGAAATGTCAGATGGTTTGGCGAATTATTTTGGTCTTTAATTTTTCGTACATGTAAGATGTCGTAGACAGCTTTTAACAAGCTGTCTGAAAGTGACAGTGGTAAATATGTACAATTTGGCAAAGCGTATATATACAGAAAAGCGCCACTACACATGACAATTAAAAATGAATGAATCACATAATATATTATGGATCGGCATTTGTCAGTTGGGATGTAAAGGTTAATGTTCTCGCATTGTTAATGGTGCTCATGGTAATTGGTTTGTAGTTCATTCCGGTAACAACACCAATCGGTGTTGCGCGAAAGCAGATTTAATATAACAGAACACAATAGGGCGCTTTTGTACATAACTTTTATTTTTATATAGAATGCTTTCGTATGTTACTGGGCCGGCATCGTTGTCTTTCGATTTTCACCGATACGATCAATGCGTCATTGAATCACCAGAAAATGCAGAACCATATGAAAACAATAATTTCAAATCAGGTTAAACTTTAAGCTAAGGTCACACTTAGTCGACTGGGTGCGACGCGACGAGACTGGACGAACAGTTGGCCACAATCGGCCTGGTGGAACATGTCGTCGAATGCAGTCGCAGACAATCGGGACTAGTCGCACAAATTCAATCGTAGTCGAACGTCATTAAAGAGCAAAATTGAATTTGCATTTTTGCGTGTTGTCAACAGATCAGTGTTAGGACGTCGTCGGAACAAATCAGTGCAGTGGGGCATGAACACTGCCGACTTCTTCAGACTAGCCACGACTGTACGAGACTGTCCAGTCGCGCCTAGTCGGCTTGGTCTGACATTAGCTTTAGACACAGTGTGTTAATTTCATGGACTAATAAAATGAACTGTTAACTAAAAAATGGACGTGAAGTGTATTTTAATTTTTCCGAATCGATGATCTCATTATATTGAAGATACAGATTCTCTCTCTCATGACCATGAACAGTCGACTGTAAACGTAACTGGATAGTACGTAGACCTATGCCCACAGGACAACATTATCTCTTCGGAGAAAAGCGAATTCTGTGCAAAACATTATTTATCCATGTGTCTTTCTAAATCAGTGAATCTCTTAAACATGCGCCAGGGTAATAGATCTGCTTTGTATAAAACATTTTCTACGCTAAAGATAGACAGATCGCCGGTGGCAATTTTATCAAACGCACGGTGAAGGATGGTAAAGACAGTAAACTCCAAAAAATAATCTGACGACACATCTTGAAAAGGTCAGAAGCCAACATAGTGTTTAAGTAATGTCTATTCTGCCTATGGGGATCAAGTAAAAGGCCCCAAAAATGTGTTTCGGTAGAGAAACACAAGGTGGTTTTCAACGCTCGTGGAAACCCTTTTTTTTTTTCTCTGATCAAAATTCGATTGCAAATATCTGTCAATATATATTTCGGACACAAAAGGCGGATTTTCCGTCAAACCAGGACCTGTGTTGCCAATTGCTGCAGCATATCATGCTTGAAAAAAAAAAATGGCGACGCTCATTTACTCACGCTGAGACGTCTGGGCAAAGTCAGAGATATTAAAAAACTACCAGGAAAAGAAAATGTGCGGCAAATGCATGTAAATACATTCTTACTTGGTCCCCAAAATATATAAACGGTCAGATGTACGCCTGCGAGTAGTGGACTTACGTGCCGAGAAATAACACTAGGTTTTTTTCTGAGTTAGTGAGGTAATAAGGAAAACGTATCATGTTAAGGACGTCAGCCATCAGCACAGTTTCACATGCTTGTTTTGTGAAGTTTTCCAAGAAAGAGGTCAAGAGTTTGAGTTCAAGCATGAAAATGTATCCTGCAAAGGACACCAGCCATTTTCAAACAGCCACTTGTCGGTTTAGGTTAAGCTTCCACATACGCTTAACAGGGAAGTCAAGAGTGAGGTCAATCATGAAAATATACCCTGTCAAGGACATCAGCAAACAGTCTCGCAGCGCGTCCCGTATCCTGACATTTCGTTCTCTTCAAGGTCTTCAAAATCCCGAGGCAGTTATTGGTCTTAGAAAAATGTTAGTAATGGAATAAGAGTTCTAGTACATAACAAGAACTGCGGATAACCCAGCCTAAGTATTTTTTTTTTTTTAAACGAGTCAAGCCGTACACAAATCTTGTAGGGCTAGGTATGTCCGCACAAGTGCCTCTTAACGGCCGAAAGCATTTTTGTTGTTGTTGGGTTTGATTTCAAACGAGAAAAGATATAAAGTAAATAATTAGTAAAAAAAACTAATTAAAGCGTTAAACTAACTGTTGATTGGATGGTTTCCATAACAGACCTGTGAACTATTTGTTCTCCTTTAAACCTTCTATGAAATCTAAAGCTTTTTTTTTTTACTTTTTTCCAATCAAATGCTCATGCGCTAAAATGATGACTAAGGTTTCCACGAACACGTAGTAAATGTGACCTAATAAACGGCAGCCCTTTGGCCAAAAGAAACAGGAAATATCTGTGGACACGGTTTAGACAGGCCGGAAGACAGATTATTGTCTACCCAACGGAACAATGGCCTATGACGCCACGTACACAATGTCAAGGAATGATTTAGTGTTCATTAATCTTCTTACTCTTAAAGGGAAGAAAACAAAAACAAAAACAAGTCATAGTCAAATAACAGATCCTACTAAGTTGTTAACAAAACTGTTATTATTCTATGGGGAGAGGAGTGACATCACATATTCTTGTTATAACTGCAGTCATGTTTAAATGAATCATTTAGTATTCAAAACATCTCGCTTGTTTACATGTTTAGCGGCCTCAGCACTCCTGTCCGAATTACCCATGGCCAAATTTTGAACCTCTTATAGCTTTTACAAAAGACTAACGGTATTTTAGACAGATATAAACCAAGGCTGAATGCGGTGATATAGATGTAGCCACAATATTAGCTATTTATGACGTTAGACGATGCTACGAAACAGTGAATCCTCCAACCGTAAAACGTACTAAGTATCGAGCGTTGAAAACGTCATCTTTGTTTCGCAACTTCGTGCATGGCAATGTCGTAATTGTAATGTGTTAACAAATAAACCTGTGCAAAGACGAATTTGCACTGATAAGAAGAAAAACAATTCAGCTAAAGCGAAACATCCTGGCAACGTAATGAGATTAACTACCATAGTTTTATGCATAGGATTTGCATAGGGTATTATTTCCTTTGTTGCTATCTATTAAAATGTTACATATGTGATCAACCTCAAATTGTAAAATTCCAAATTCAAAGAGATCTTTTTTTATTAAAAGCTGTTGCGTTCATTTATTATGCTATCGTTACATGTCTACTGCATTACTTTCTATATTTTATTAAGAATTTTATAAAGAATCGATCTGTACTTTTATCTCATATGTCCAGTGTACACCTGTATGTGTAAATACGTGGCGTCTAAAGGGTAGGTCAAGTTTGTGTAAACAAAACCAAGTCGTTCAAATTCTATTCACATTTACTATTGAAAACGTTCAGTTTTATCAATAATGGTTGTAATTTATATTTCCGTATAAAGAAAATAAAATGTATGCCTTACTGTAATTGAATTCGTTCACTTTAAATGTTCATTAAATAATGTTTATTTATGTTTATTTCTCGACCATGACAACTAATGTCGAAAAGTGTTTTTTATGGCTAAACATCTACATACTTGCGGGATACGAATAACATTATTGTTGATTTCCTCAACGAACACTCTTTGAATATGATAACTATATTTCAGAATACTTTAAAGTTTGTTAGTTACGGGACGTGAACATATGGTTCAGATTACATTTTGGAATAATCACCTTATGGGGCTGAACACAATTTCCAATGAAGGATAATAACCAATAGAACCTAGTAATGCTTTGGTTTAAAACCGATTTAAACGACAGCAGATTAAAGACACGTCTCGGTTTTCAATTCAGTACCACCGTCTACAGAGTAGATTGGAACGTTTCTCTTGGTCAGAATTATAGGTTTGCCAATAATAGCTTCATTCATGTTATTGTTTTTTGGGCGGCTGCAGTCCACACAACAAATTTATTCTGTATTCAAAGCAATTTATTACTTTTCGTTTTTGTTCCTAATTCAATAAAATCTCAACTCTAACAAGTTGTGTAAACAATTTTTTACTTTTTTATAAAGAATACATAAAATGTCTTTATAACTGCCTTCTGTTGCGTTAAATATAGGAATTTTCATTTCTGACACTTGTTTATGTGTTTACATGTATAAGGGTTGCATTTGTATTGACTGAGATTTTTAGAGTATTCTTCCCACTGTAGTTAAAATTATTTTACGTTTCTTTGGAAAATGCTGACGAAGGATGTACTTATACAAAAAAAGTGCTTTTAAACAAACTACAAGGAAAACAATAACAAAAAAGCAATAATATTATACTTATTCGAACAATTTTCTGACATATTTAGGTTGATTTTTATAAGATCGTTGATGTCATGAATATTCAGAAATTCATTAAATTGTTTCCCCCATTTTACAAAAATAATAATGACGTTTTGCAGACAAAACACCACTCGCACTTGTCTTTCATCTTCATCTCAGAAAAAAATGCTTCCTATAAGTTAAGGATTTAATTAATAACATTCTTCTAACGTATGGAACAAACAACAGATCTAAAAACGGTCAATTGTAATTATACGCAATAGTATCTCTCTAGAAAATAAATAAATGACAATGAGAACAATTTAATGGTTACACAAATTTCCGTTCGATACATTGCATAAGCCAGACCCGTTGTTAACTCGTTTTTGTTTGTTTGTTTTTTCACTTCTTAGAAAATAACGGTTAGATACATTTGAAGAGCTGCTCAGCTGACGCGACCTTCGTGTCTGACCTGCCTGCTTAGAGTTTGTTAAAGTCTCCGCTCTCATTTGCAAACAAACCAAACAGAATTCCATGAGCATTGTAAGCTTGTCAAATAATTCGTCTAACACTGTTCGAAAAGGCAGTGGATTTTACGGGCATCGGCCATAAATTCGACGGCAAACTTCCGGTATTGATGTATTGTGCTCAATATGCCTAGTTTTACGGTATTATGCCGTAAGTTCAATCTCTATCCAGAGCTCGCATAGATTCAGTCTTCTGTATAGTTATTAGTCTACTACGTAATCCATATATAACGATACAGAACAGTACTGAACAAAAATGTGTAATTTTAACTTTTAGCACATACTGGTTTTAACTTGTCCAATTAAGTGACTTCCAATTATTCTGTTGGGAAGAATTAAACTCTGATATATTTAAGTATCTATAATACTCAAAATATGACTTTGATTAGAAGAATGGGATAGCCTGTTTTTCTTTGATTACATAAATAAATTGTTAAGAATATACATGATTAAGCTGACTTATGATATTAGAACCATAATACATAATTAATTTTAGTGTTGCCTGGCAAATTATATAAATGTATATAACTGGGTTTCTTTTTTTTAGTTGATGGATGGACGTCGAGCTGTTTGGTAACAAGAACAAATATGTTTTGATATAAACTACTCTGTTCGCCATGATTTTGGGTATTCGGTAGTCGTCTCCAGGTCCAGTTATGGGCCCAAACCTTACCCCGACTATTCACTGGAAACACTTTTAGAAGGAAAGCTTACTTGGAATTCCGATGAAGTAGTACCACATCTCTTATATCGTTTCTACTTATAAATTAAGGTTCCATAGTTGGGTGACATTAAACTTTTCGATAACTAGGTTATCTTCCCTTATTCTAAACAAAAGTTTTCTTTTCCTGGGGATAATCTTGCCTCTGTATCAAGTCGGATAAACTTGGGCGGGAAGGAAACCTAATTATCAGATAGGTAAACATAGAAATATTTTATGAAAGCTCGCTGGTAGTCGTATGTTTGATATGGTTTGATTTCTAGGGGTTTTGTGTTAAATGTACAATATACGCTAGAGGAATATCGCCGTTATAACGGTTAGATTTCTACCGGTTTGTGTTAAATGTACAGTATATGCTACAGGAATATCGCCGTTATAACGGTTAGATTTCTACCGGTTTTGTGTTTATGTACAGTATATGCTACAGGAAAATCGCCGTTATAACGGTTAGATTTCTACGGGTTTTGCGTTAAATGTACAGTATATGCTACAGGAATATCGCCCTTATAACGGTTAGATTTCTACGGGTTTTGCGTTAAATGTACTGTGTATGCTACAGGAATATCGCCGTTATAACGGTTAGATTTCTACCAGTTTTGTGTTAAATGTACATTATATGCTACAGGAATATCGCCGTTATAACGGTTAGATTTCTACGGTTTTTGCGTTAAATGTACAGTATATGCTACAGGAATATCGATTTTTACCGGTTTTGTGTTAAATGTACAGTATATACTATAGGAACATCGCCGTTAAAACGGTTAGATTTCTACCGGTTCTGTGTTAAATGTACAGTATATGCTACAGGAATATCGCCGTTATAACGGTTAGATCTACCGGTTTTGTGTTAAATGTACAGTATATGCTACAGGAATATTGTCGTTATAACGGTTAGATTTCAACGGGTTTTGCGTTAAATGTACAGTATATGCTACGAGAATATCGCCGTTACAACGGCTAGATTTCTACGGGTTTTGCGTTAAATGTACTGTATATGCTACAGGGATATCGCCGTCATAACGGTTAGATTTCTACCGGTTTTTTTTGTTTTGTTAAATGTACAGTATATGATACAGGGATATCGCCGTTATAACGGTTAGATTTCTACGGGTTTTGTGTTAAATGTACAGTATATGCTACAGGAATATCGCCGTTATAACGGTAAGATTTCTACCGGTTTTGTGTTAAAATAACGGTCTATGCTAAAAAATTTACGGATGGCTTGAAAAACATTTACTGGCAAGCACAAAAATAATGGTTACGGGTATGCAGGTATTTTACCGTAGTTTTTATGGTCGATTTCTAACAGTGAATAAAGTATGGTATAACTAAAACATAACACTCGTGAACTAGGATATCACATTTGATCAAACTCCTGGTGAAATTTAAATTTGTAGAAATTTCAACATTTGTTGATAAATGTGATATCCTGGAACTCTTTTTTTAATATCCTCCATTTATTATTAATTACAATTAGCTCTTCGAATACATAGTTCATCAGCAAATGAATATTACTAAAGAATATTGGCCTTTTAAATAAAACAGATCAGTAGTTAAAGACCTTAGACTGCCTTCGACAATACCATAGCTTGATAAAGAAGTTAAACTATTTCATATAACATTTGTAACAAAATGTCATCATCAACTTTAGACAATAAGCAGAACGATCATTCCAGTTCCTTTTAATGATGCTTATTGTGTTGTCTACTGGCTTGACCATACTAAATAGACGAGTATGTGCCAAATTCAGTGGGCGTTCTTGTTCCACAAATTGAAGTCCGCAGGAATTCTTCTTGTCAACGCGGAATAAAACATTTTCCCAAAGATCGCTAGAAGCCAAATTGCAAAAAAATCAATTACATGCAGAACCGCAAAAAGCGCGCTCTCTTTAGATAAAGGGCACGGTTTAATTCACAAGACCCTTCAGCTATATGTGGGCGATGTTATATTATCTCTCACATCACCTAGGAATAAAAAAAACCGATAACAGCCGTGTGCTAAATAAAGGAGGTTGTTAACGAGGGTCAGAACCCCTTTATTATAACATCATAGTCGTCGTACGTCAATTAATTTGATTTTGTACATGTCATTGTTTTCCTCTCACTATCATAAGAGGAAAACGTGGGTGTCTTGAGGTAATGTTGATTGAACAGTACATGATGCTCATATTACGTGATATCAATTTCTAACGAAACGACTGGCCCTTTCGTCGACTCGGAATCGGTATTGTATTGGCTATTTTGCAGTAGTGTTTTATCTCGAAAGGAAATAATATTTAAAAAAGTGTTTTGATTATTCTATGTTAACTTGCACTGGTTTCCGACATCGCACAAAAACTAGGTGCTCTAATGGAACAAACAAAAAGATAACTATCTTCAGTACTTTAGGAAAATTATAGCTTTAAAGATATATTAGTCACAAACGATTTAAGTCATGCATTATTCATGCTGTTACTAATTGCGATCATTTTTAATAAGGGTTCATTCCAAAAGTTTAAAAGGAAACACACAAAAAACAATAGTTATTAACAATGTGGAGAGTCTTTCTCTGGCGATGGATGATACGTTCACTTTATTTAACCTTTGTTCGCTGATGTAAATAAAAGAATGCGACGGCAATTCTGTATTTCTGTCGAAAGAGTAAACTACGGTGGCTGATTTTGCCATTTCGTGTTTTCGTGTTCTCGCCGCGAACAAACAAGGGGCGAAAACAAGAGAACACGAAATAAGAAAACATTTGCAGCAAAAATGCGAGAATAAGAAACTCGAAAATAAGAAAAAAAACTCAAATAACAAACAATACAAGAAATATATATACGTGAGTGCCCCTTCTACAAAAAAACTTCTAACGCTAAATCATTGTAATGTCCGCATCGTACAGTATGGCAAATGCGTCAATGCTTATTGTCCATGTTCTTCCATTCTTTGTATCCTTTTTATAAAAAAAAAATACCTTAGTTGAAGCAACGCAGTGCCGAAAACTTGCTGCGCGAATTTGGCCGGCATCTTGCTTATCTCGTTGACGAATAATCTTACATATGCGCGAGGTGGGCACTTTTATTACAAACATATCTCAGAGATTTCAATTGTTCCAAAATAAATTGAACAAGTTAAAATCAGTAGGTGCTAAAACTTGGACACCATAAACCGGACTGTCTTGTACAAAATCGCTTGGTTCCCGCGGTAAATAGTACATCGGATTTAAACTATAAAACCGAATTTCACGCTACAAGTACAAGCTCAGTGGCTCTACCACTTTAACTAAAGTTATCTGTGCATAACTTATCTGGAATCTGCAGTACTTTATATATTTTTTGTTACAATAGGCTAAACTTGTCATCAATAAAGAAAAATATCCGAAATCATAATTATTTATTTATAGTGAAACGTTCAATACTCATCAACATGGTTATCATTTTTTGTCTCTTTAATGTTAATTTTGACATGATTATCATTTTTTTGTCTCTCTAATGTTAATTTTGACATGATTATCATCTTTTGTCTCTTGAATGTTAATTTTATAACTAGAAAAATAAAACTGTGCACGACTCAAACATTAACTGTTTTCGTGGGCTTGATTGAAGCAGAGCGGACAATTAAGTGGTTAACAAAACTGGCTAATATACATGTAGTATGCAAATTTTATGATCTACAAGTCAACAGTTCTACTTGAAACAATCCACCAAAAGATTGATACATTGATTCATTACCGCCGTATTCCAACCATCTGCAAATACAACCAAGTATCGTGAAGTCACCTGAAATATTAGCTCTGTTGGAAAGACAATGTTCCACCAATGTATAGTTTGACAGCATGAATATAAGCCAGGAAATACTGCCCTTACCCAGAGGGCTACAGGAGATCGGACAAAATACCTATTCTTGTCGAAATGAAATGATTCATGAATTTACGTATTGAAATAATTCGACTTGGTTGTCTTATATAAAATATATCTACTATTTGTAAAAGACTTGTTCTTCTTCCAACAGACTCTAGATAGTCAAGATAGACTGATGAAATATATAAAACGATTCAACAAAGATATACAAAGCTAGTCAGTCTACTTTAATAGACAATCAATTGAAAGTATATTTACAAGCGGAGAACATACGAAGGGACACAACCCCTTTGTACAATCACAGAACCCGTGAATTATTTCCCTTGACACAGTGTTCGAAAGTGTAAGCAAATAGGATCTCTATGCAGCGTATCAAGATTCACATCTAGCTTTCTTCTGGATTGCAAGGGTTTTTTTAGAAAAAGAAAACACTTCCCTTTCAGATCTTGATAAAGAAACTGTGTGCAAGGCGTACTCGTCCATAGAAATTCCTGGAAATCTAAAATAGCTTTTAACATAAGCTTCATTTGTGCATTTTTGGGAACTAAATATATGATAGCTCTCATGAACAGACGTTTCGTTTACAATAACCTTGTACAATGGGTGCTTTCAACGAATTATTTTCTTTAACTCGTTTGACGAAATTCCATGCATCGACACATATTACAGCTAGAAATGAAATGACGAGGAACGCTAAAGCACAATAACCGAATATAGTAGCAATAAATCGGTCATCGGATGCACACTCCAATTTACGTCTGTTTGATGACAATTGTCTCTTGTTCAAACTTATGTGGGTAAGGTCTATCTGCACGTAGTCTAGTTTGTATTTACATCTACAAACACCTGTCCAATGTGCCGTGTTTACGCAACCTGAAACACCGAAGAAAACCCAATCATATAGGTGTGATATTGATTAACCTTTCTGTACTGCGCTATTGTTAACACCTTTTTAATATACATGTTAGTAATTGTGGGCAACGTGTTTATTTCACGGGTGTAATTTACTGGATGTAATTTATTTCAATGATTTGATTGCAGGATTAGGAAATGTGAATGTTTTACAATAATTCTCCTTCAATCGTTTTACTCGAATGATTGAAAATAGAATATTTTCTATCTTTTTGTAGGGAGAAATAATTGGCTAGCCTTCTAACTTTATTTATCTATAGATTTATTTACCTGTAGTTTTCCTCTGTTCAGTCGGACCTGTCAATGCTGCTATCGTTGTCCCATTCTGTTTTGCCTCCGTATAAAGGTGATCTATCATAGTAGATGTTAGTTCAATGTCTAATGATGTGTCCATTGTTGTCGATGTTCCGTTTGTTGTTTCTGTTGCCGTTACCTCCCCTGACGATGGTGCAGTTATTGTTCCAATTCCTGCAACTACTTTTTGAGGATTTTCTGCTGTCGTTGATATTATCGATGTAACAGTGACTGGTTCAATTTGTTGTAATTTATATGTTACATTTTCTATTAATATCGTCCGAGTTGTGTCCTGTGGTGTATCCATCACTGCCGTTTCTCCAATTACTTTTAGAGAAGTTATTGTTCTTGTTTCAGCCATTCCTTCCGTTAATGTAGATGTTTCTGCTTTTGACAAATCTGTTATTGAGACAGCTGTTGTAAGAACTGTTGTCCTGGGCGCGGATGATGTCTGATTTAATTTTTCTGATGTTACTGGTGTTGTCACCGCTAACAAGGAGACTGTTTTTGATATATCTGATGAAGTCATTGTTCCTGTTTCTGTTGTTTCCGTTGTGCTCTCGGCAACTGTTGTCCTCGGCGCTGATGATGTCGTCTGATATATTTCTTCTGATGCCGCCGCTAACGAAGAGGCTGTTTTGGATATATCTGATAAAGTCGTTGTCCTTGTTTCTGTTGTTCCCGTTATGCTCTCGGCAGTTGTCATTAATTCTGCTGGTATAGTTTTCAGACTTCCCGACGAACACGGTAACTGATCTATGGCAGAAGATTCATTGAATACCCAGTCAGTTGCGTTGTAGAAAAATGACTCCATCTCAGACCAGACACTCTTAATGGAAGGACAATAAGGTTCACTGCTAATAGACCAATTCGGGGATGGCCCTGATATACCCAGCACAGTAGTCCCTGTAACCATTCAAGCAATTAAACCAAAATAAAAATGTCTTACAATATGGGTCTATATGACATAAAATGTTTATTAATAGATAAATAATCTCTGTCAAATATAAATCTAGTAATTTTGCTATACACTGACTTTGTTAATAATTTGCCCATTTATGGTATCATTGTTTATCAAGGTGATTTAATAAAAGTTACTAGAACTGGGCAGTTGACTTCGGTTATATGCTAAAATAAGGTAATGAAATGACCCCATTTGGCTAGAATGGCCTGAGTACAATCTACAGCCATACGAATTAAAAATGTTTGGAGCATGAGAACCTTTTTTCACCATCTGTGCACAGTTAAAATAAAGTGGATTTCAATCTTTTATAAGCTTACCCAACCTAACGTAACCTGTTTTGTCTTTGGAGCAAGCCAGCGTAAGAGTAATGAGCAAAATCACAATATGAACCCTACCGTTGAAGCATTCTCGCAGGTGAAGTTCACCACATGAAACATTTATCCAGTTAGTTGTATTAGCAAGCAGAGTAGGGTTGTCCGTGTAGAAAAGTAGACACTCCTCAGTTTCACTGGTATATCGGAAAGCCCAGCATTCCGACCTCTTCGGTGATAAAATGGTATTGCACCAACCCCGGCACTGAGATTTATTATTGCCCAAATTAACACCAATGTAAACTGATGGTATGTTTGTTATAGTTACATTTGTAATCGTATTGTACGAACAAGGATCACCTGTTGGAGAAATGTATTGAAAACTAAATTAATTCATACATGATTTTTAATTGATAGAACGGTAAAATTCATGTTCAATTTATATCTATAAAGATCGGAAATACTCTCGCTTTGTGGAATAATCAAACTTATTCAATGTGAAAACATATTTTATTATGATTTGCCGGTTCAAACTGTCCATTCAATGACTGTTACTGTGTCATTTGTAGATGTACTTTTGGAACCTTTTCGTTTCATTTATACAAAATGATTGATAAAGGTTTTTTATATATACTATTTACAATTAAACATATTTCGGCAAAAAACATAATATATATATGGTTCAGTAGACCAACAAATGTTTTATATGCTTAGATAAGCTATACAATTCCACGCTTCGTCCAGTTTGTTGTGTGGGGAAATATCAAGCAAACTTTATATTTTATGATTTAAAAAAAGTTCATATATGTTGTTTTTTTCTAAATGTAGAGAAATAAATTTGCTTGCATATTTATAGACATACATATATTTATAAATGTAGAGAAACTTGTCAATGTCTTTTTTTTTTTCTTTAAAAAATTCAAATTAATACTGACGTATTTTAAGTACAGTTGTGAAAGTGATGATTAGCCCTTTTAATTGGATAACACTCTCTTAGACTGAACATATTCTAGTACAGGAAATTTTATCAGCTAGGACACGTGCAGGAATCGAACTAACAACTTTCATGGTGAGACACCGAATCGCCAGCAGTGAACTTCGCCTGCCTAGGCTACCCATCCATCCGGATGTTGGAGGCTGGGCATTGACTGCAAGCGATTCGGTGAATGACGGTGTCATCGGCTACAAACTCTTAAATCTGAACTAGAATCCGGTCGATCTAAGACTGGGCTATCCCAAACAAAAAGCAAATATACTTCGTAAATTATTTCTTAAAATGCACATTTTGAGATGGATTTTGCGAGGTTTGCTCCCAGTTTCCATCCGACTATACACCGTCGTCATATTAGTGTAATATTATTGGGTACGACGGTAAACAGCATGCTTATAAATTTTAACTGCTTTAAATAGATTAAACTAACTAAATATGTCAAATAAAATGCACTTTGTTACCTAAAAGGTCTATAAAGTCACCTACCTGAAATTTCTTCACATATGTACTGCCTTTTGTAAATGCAACTCGATTTGGAGATTCCAACATTTTTTGTAAGGCGTGAACAATTACTGGTGAGGTTAGCTCTTTCTTTTACCCATACGTCAGAGGGCAATACAAACGGTTCACAATTCTCTGCCCAATACGGCTCTGGCCCGTCAAATCTCAGTCCAATGCACAGGCCACCTCTGCTTCTGCTTGTATTAACAAAAATATGTTCAGTGTTGGGCTAATGTTGTCAAAACTAATTTAGACTTAGATTGATAATGAGTATTGGGGTACAGCTGTACGTATTGATGTACAGATAAAGCGAAATGACAATAATGTATGGTGAACATTAGTGAGCAGATCCGTTGATAACAAAACAATGAGGTGTAAGTATCACCGAATTACCTGTTAAAAACAACTTTTAATTTAATTTGATTGGTTTAACGTGGTACGGAAGGGTATTTCACTTATGCGACAACTTTCCATGCCTTCTGTTGGTGGGAAACGGTACCGAAATCTCGCAAGAACCACTCGTGACACCCGCATCGATCCACAACTTTACTGGTTTACCTGTGTTACTTGAAAACGGTACCTTACGAGAACTTAATAAAGAATAACTAACAATGTACAAGAAACGAGATTGAAAAAAAAAACTATTTGAAAAGAGCGGTTTTTATTTTGAGTTTCTTAATTCGTTTCATGGCTTGAAATATACACTGATTCACGCTTAATGTGTCTACTAACTGTTCAGGTACATCGCGTGTGCATAAACAACGTTCAAGCACTGAACCAGCATTGGAAAATGGTGGCGATGTAATGTCGACTCTATAGCCGCGGTTACACGGGCTTCGAAAAGGTCACACTAAACTAAGCCGGCTCTGATTCGCACCAGAGCTGGCTTTTTTTAGTTGGCCAATAAATGACGGTTTGCGGTTACACGGCACTTTTGACAGCCCTGCCAGCAAGCGTCGAGTGAATCTTGGCACACTGCCAGCTAGCTTGAGCGAATGGTGACACAAATGAAATAAGTCAAGGCATTCACAGAACGCCACCTGTAGGTGAACTAAACTGATGCGGATTATTGTTTACCCATCAAATTTATTGGGTCAAAAAAGGCGGACTATTCTGATCCGGATCAGATTTAGTCCACCTGTTTCTGCCGCGTAAACGCAAACCTAAATCTGATCCGGATCAGAGCTGGCTCAGACCCACCAATCTTTGGCCGTGTAACCGCGGCTTATATCGACAAGATTATTTATCTCAATAAACAACTGAAAACAGCGACAACTGATAATTTGTTGAACAAGTGACTTACTGTCCCATGCGAAGTAAATTCCATATTTTCAGAACAGCATGGTATTTGGCTTCTGTATTAAACTGAACAAGGTAGCCACCCCTTTCTTGACAAACATCAAATGCATCGTTCCAATTCAATCTGTAAGGCATATATTCCAACTTCGTAAAATTTGTCGTGTAATCTAAAGTAAAATCAGATTGAGCAGTCAATTCGAGCAATAGATATTTAAATATGAAAAAAGCAAACTCAATATTACAAACAGCACAGTCGGTTGGTTGGTTCCGCATATGTTTAACTGATGATATAGAAGGTGATATATAAAAACGAAATATATTATCTATACCAACATGACTTCATTGCTCGCAAATTCTCTTATTCTGTATTAATTCAAACGGATTTGTGCAACTACTGGCTTCTGTTTCCGAATCGGTACATTAAGTACATGCTATACAGTGAAGAGGTAAACGAAACCTTAGGCTTAAGTTGACGGGGAAACTAAGAAACAGCTTTTCGAATACCACCCAGTTATCGTAGGTGGTCACATTGCCCCCAACTTGGATTGTTCTTAAATCTAGTCAAATTTGTTCAACATTTATCCACCATAAAATATAAATCTATTTCATCACATTAGACAAATAGTGGAACCCAATTTACTTGCAGTGATACTCGTTCTATTTCAATGGAAAATAAAAGGCTGAAAGCTGGTCAAGCAATTCTTAACTTCAATTAACTGTAAGAAATACTTAAGTAGCATTATGAAGACCGGTCCAGGTCATCAAACGACCTTGGTATTGTAATAGTTCTTACCTGTAACCGCAAGGCCACAGAAGAGTCCTACAGCCAGAAAGAGCCACATATCGAAAATCTGAAATTGTATAAGAAAGCGTTTTGAGACAACATTATGTTTGCTCCAGATAGAAAATAATATAGTGTGATTTCTTGTGCCAGGATAAATGCACTCCGTCAAGGTTAGTTCAATCACACAACAGAAATGTTTTGTTCTTGCTATGAGAAGAGGTCAGTCTTACATTGCTATCCTGACAAATAGGTAATAACTAATCATCCAGAGTATTATGTCTGTGCTTGTTTGTTTGTTTGATTGGGGTGTTACGTCGTAATAAAGGTCATTTCACTCATATGCACCGAAAATAAACCAGAAGTTCTCATCTATAAAACCTTAGGTTATTCTAAGTGTCTCAACTTCTTTATGTCGGTTAAAGAAGCTAGTCAAGTTTTATTGAAAACCTGTCCCTACGTTGCTAGGGAAATACGAGACTTTCAGAGGACTTTAGACTTGTGGAATTCGCCCAGATATATATATATAAAAAAGGACGGGAGTTCGCTACATAACGTATACGTTTGCACGCATTCAAACAAGTGCATGGTTTAACTTGCGAGGGAATGGTGAAGTTAGTTCACTGTGTAGTATCCTCTAATAATTCTCGATGTGTTCCATGCCGTTCGCCCAATATTACTATTGCTATATTAAATTCGAAAATTGTACCTTGAGTACTTCGTTTAACGCCAACAATCAACTGTGACTCAACTTGGACAAATTATTAAATCAGTTGAAGATGTTGCATTCAAATTATCAAAACTCTAATCAAATTCCTGAAAAATGACGGTGGCTGTGCCCTATTCTGTTTACAACCAGGGTTAAAAGTGAAACCATTGCTAAAAACGGTTGGGTTCCTATACATAAATCTGATGAAAACGATATATACAGTCGTAATTATAGGAATATACAATATTCGCTTGAAGACCAAAAAAAAAGCTCCGTTACAAACTCGTTTTAAAGAGCCAAACTAAAGTTATTTTCTTTAACTTTATTATGACAAATTTCAAGTTTTCGAAAATCAATAACCAATTTTTCTATTTTAACGCGTTAAATACAAAAAACTTACTTCCATCATTCCATACATAAGTCAAAGGAGTTGTCAAGCGTCCAAGAAACATGCAAGTAATCATATCAACATAGAAGTCCCAGTATAGCTGTATCACGAAGTATTTAGATTAGTTATGGGTAGCCAAGGAAACAAAGGTAAACAATAATGGACAGGTGACATCTTCCTTCCTTATTCTATCATAACAACTGGTGGAAAGACTGGATATTATGCACAATGGAGCATATACGTGCACGTTGCTCATATAGCGTACAAAATGATTCAACTGCGGTTATTGATTTAGCTAAGTACTATACATTAACTTTAAAATATAGCAATTTTCATACAGACAGATGAAAATATAAACAAGCCGCGGACGCTCACTTTGTAGTGCTGTTTTGAGTCGATTTAAAGAGCTGCTATGTTTTCTGTATTTTCTTGTAAGAGCCAAATTGGATAGTTCTTGGTAAGGTGGACTTTTTTGCCACATCGAAGGCACCTCTGTAACATTATTTAGTAAATATTCATGATAATCGCCACAAAAACTGATGTCCCTTTATAAACTGACAATTACAGGACATTTTTTTTTTCAAATCTTCTGTGTACAGTCTATCTACACGCTTTATGTGCTTTATACTTTTTTTTTCTTCCGAACGTTTGACCCATTATCTGGAGCCACCGACTTCAGTTTGACACGTTTCCAAACATTATCTACACAGGGTTGGCCTGTCCTAAAATTGTATGACAGAGTAGTCCATTCGAGTCTTTAAAATTTTGATAAGTGTGACATATGGTTGAGATTAGGGTCTGCTGCTCATCTTCACAGGAATAGGACACCATACGCAAGGAATTCTATACTGAAGAAAGATGTGCAAATCTCAAATTAAATGTACATAAACTGAGCAGATAAAGCTACGTTCTTAGATGAACTTTTTTCCTGAATTGTCTGAACCCTATTAAAGTTTGGTCAGTTCAATATAGGCGGGTTTGGGGTAAGTAGCGTAGTCAAGTTTACAATGTACAGTTAACTTATGATGGTAGGCCTGTGTTGTTTTTGTTTAATAACTAAAACCGTAATAAGAAGAGAAACAACGAGAGCTGAGCTAATGTAGTAAACAAACGTTTCCAAGTATCGATTAACTAAAGTGCATTACTTGACCGGATTTAAGTAAATCCATTATATGAGAAAGCTTTAAAAGATAACGTTTTGCTTTCCATTTTGTTAGGTTCTCTATTTTGTTCAGGAAAATCTATAAAATAAATGAAAATTTCCTGAGGATGATATATAGAGGAACTTACAAATGCGCTCTAATCCTATTCTACTTTTAACTAAATCATCTATAAATTAATGGGAATTGGACTGTACTTCTATTAACAGCTACAAAAACGTTTCGAAATAGTCTGTATGTGTAGACTTGTTCAACTCTGTGGTAAATAATAATACTTTATCATATACCTATAGCGCAGACTCGCAGGATACAGAGCCATCGGATATTTATCCATATCTACATCCTCTGAACC